>JAGFPH010002153.1:92410-127202 GCA_018207615.1 Philaenus spumarius
AAATCTTGTTTTAGAAAACAGACAGAAACTTACCTACTGTGTATAAATAATTTTTAATATTAATTATAATTGCAGATTATTTTGTTCGTGCAAACATTTGGTCGTCAATTATTGTCAAGAATAGACTACTAATTTATATATTAAGCTTATTGTTAGGTGAGTATTAACAGAATTAGTAAAAACAATCATTAATAAACTTTGAGCTTGACGAGCGAGAAGGAATTAAAATAACAATACATTAATTCTCACACACATACGATTAATAACCAAACTCGTTTCAACGACAATGCCATCATCTTCAGTGATGCATGAGCTACAACTAAAAACTGAATGAGTTATACATTTTTAGTTGTAGCTCATGTATCACCGAAGATGTCGGCTTTGTCGTTGAAACACATTTGATTACTAAACGTATGTGTGTGACAATTAATGTATTGTTATAATTAAAAAAAAAGAAATAATTTTTACATAAATTTCATTTTTTTGAAAGAAAAACTGATATGGTTTAGTTTTTTTTCATAACTGGCAAAACTAGTAGAAGGCGGTTAAAAATCGTAGGACATACGTGTGATTTTTGAAAGAAAAAAAAAGATAAAAATAAATAGTAGTAATATATTTAAAAGCGATTTTGAGTTTATAGTTTATTTGTTTGAAATACATAAAAAAAGTTTGATTTGTAAAAGAACCCTCTTGTATAACAAAATATTTTAAAGATTATAAATATGTACAGATATTGCAGAGGTAAAATATCTAATAATTTGAGTAAAGGATCATTTGAACAAAATGTAGAGGATGTTGAAAGGTCTTTAATCCCGCCACAAAGCTAAGAGTTTGGTTTAGGATGGGCTGAGTCTGACGGGAAGGGAGTTAAAAGTTATAACGTTTTTAGTTTGCTTTAGCTATTATATTTTAAAGAAATGTGCAATATTCTCATCATTTTAATCCTTTTAATTTTCAGTGTACATATTATATGTTACTAAACTACTACTAATAATTGCGAGAGAAAGGAAAAATGAGAGATTTCATAATATATTTTGTTTATACTGTTTCAAGATCAGCAGACCTCAGGCTCTTTCTTCACAACGCAATGTGTATTTAGCTATCTCGGCAGTGGTGAATATTTTAACAGGCGAATTTAATCTTTCTCAAAGTCCTACGAGTTTTTAACAAGGCTTTCTCCTAGTTCGTATCTGACAAAAATTATAGAGGCAAAGTATTTCTAAAGATTGTTTCACAAATAATCAGAATATACAATAAAATCTGCATGTAGAAGTCTATAAGATTGACGCTGAAAACGAGATTTTAAGAAGCTTTCTTTAAATAAAATATACAAATCATAAAAAAGAACAGAATGGTTATGAGATATTCATACAGATATTCCAAGTTTTCCAGACCTGGATTCTAAATTTTCTAGAAATTCATTATGTCAGGTCGTGCTTGATATTAGTTGAATGATGAAGATAGCTTTAGTTTTGGGGAAAACCCACTCGAATATAACTTTAACATATTTTTAAACTAAAAAATAATTTGAATTTCATCGAAGAGGAATTGATAAAAATTTAGCCCGAATATATGTGAACCAATTTTATAAAATTCTGGAGGTGAGACGTAATTTAATTCAATTGCATAGTCCGCGAATATCCTGAATCAAATGGAACTTATAAAACACGATACAAAATAAGCCCCTAAAGCTGCCCTGGGAACCACCTCTCTCAATTCCTTTCTTAACATCTACAATAGCTGATTTAGTATTGCCAATAACTGAACTAAATCGCATCCACAGTTGAGTGATAGTGAAACGTTATTTAGTTAAAACCAATTATACTTTGAAAAACGTGGGTCGATGACTATAATTACAAGCCCAAACCGATTACACTTCTTTTTTGAACTTTCACTGGTAATGTGTAGCAATATATCCGAACTGATGACTGGCTGTCAGCCCTTAGTTGACACCCTTCCATGACAAGTAGTGATTGTAAAGGATGATGATGGGCGAGAAACGGTCTGGCGTAATGTGAATGACATCAAATAGATGATTTATGATGGCCAACTGCGTTATTTAATTTTTCTGTTGAATTCAAATGTAAATAATGATTCCGTGTCCGAACAGTTAAAAAAATGCGTGCTACACTGAACATAATAGTTTAAAGGTTTAAACGCAGTGGGTTATTTTTAATATATAACTGATTAATGTAATTAATTTTGAACCTTTATGTTATTTAAACAAATAAATGTAATACAAGAAGACGTTATAAAATAATGCTGCAGAAAAAAATCATACTATTTAAAATATTTCTATTTATTAAAAAAATTTAATTAACATAGTCCAATTTGCATAGTCAGTGGTTAATTATCTAGAATCACAATATCTAGGAATTAAGTATAAGGCCAACTTAAAATAGTCTTTAAAAATTTTAAACTTTTAAGTATAAAACCATACATTTTAACTTTTTTGTTTGTTCTGTATTCAAAGGTAACAACACTTTTACTTCATATGGTATAAACACTCAATCAAACAAAATTAAAAAGGAAATGAGAATTATACATCACAGACAACATGCTTCAATGAGAATATTCTAAAACAACCCATTTGCTTAAATTTTGCATCACTTTAAATTTCTAGAAAAGGGTTTTTACTATTTCACGTTTAATACTTATTCTGGATTTGTTTACACCCTGATATTTTTTTGAAACAATAAAGTTTTTAAAATGTGTTATTTAGAACGTATTTTAAAAATTCCTAATCTACTTTCATAGTTTGATTAGTTAACTTTTATTTATTTAATCATGTGGTATACTTAGTAATAATCATCATCATTATATAAGTACTTTCAAATAAGTAACAGATATAAATAATAACTATTGTAAAATACATTATTACTACCCTATGTACTTTAATATCTGTTAATTAGTTAGCCTAAAAGAATGCTTGAAATCACCACAAGAAGTTTTCTGCCATGTTAATTCGCAGAGTGGTAAATTTGTAGGCCTAAGTTTTACAGCCTTGATAATTTACTCAGAAAGAAAGAAACTGAATTTACGTCCTAAGGGAAGGTTTAATTTTCTGTGTAAGGTCACACTCCAAATCAAACACTATGGTACGAAGAACACTATGGTAAACAGGATTTTTCTCCATTCTATTGTACAAAATAATAATGTAAGTAGTAATTTACCTAGGAAACAATAATTAATGATTACTATAAGTCTCTTTATAACCCAAAACAATCACAGAAAATAAGGAAGATGGGGATTTTTAATTTAGTTCTTCGTTATTTCAAATTTACTTTTCATGTGCCATTTTAGTTGGGAAATTTTATTTATTTAAATACTATTTCAGAGCAATTTTACAGATACCTTACATATTTGATATACTGTACGTAATAAATAATCTGATCAATTTTGTAAAGCAATATATAAACGCTAAATTATACAGTATTTAAGATATTATTAAAAAGTTAGATAAACAATTTAAACTCTTCATATTGATTGACAATGAACAGTGATTCATTATATTTAAAAAAGGTGAGAAAGTAATAAAAATTAGGCATCTATAATTTAACTGTTACAAATGTCATTTAACAACAACAAAGTAAGAACAAATGTTATATATATGTTAAATGTCATATGTTAAAATCAAAGTATTATATTTTCAACCTTCTTCCCTTATATATATGTTCTTCCTTTGATTTATATATATGTTTAAGAATTCATTGCAAAAGTTTAGTAAGTTATATTGAAGATGCATTTTTGGTTGACATTATTATCGAGTAAAACTGTAAAATAATGTCAAACAAGATGTAATAATAAAAACGGTGCAATTAATTCAAACTTCGTTAGTTATTTCTTAAATATTTTAAGAGTACCAAAATGATAAAAAAAATTATAACAATTAAAAATGCGAAAGTATAAAAAATAGAGTACGGGACATGGTTTAGTTGTTGGGATGTAAATATAGCTAGTCTAGATAGTGGACAATGTTTTAAATCGAAATGTGACTGTAGTATATAAAATCGATTAGTCAAGTTACAGGTTAATTAACCATATATGTACATTAAAGCCCAAAACCGCATTGCGTTTGATTAATAACATGACTTAAATAAATAAAAATAAAAAGTCAGCGGAAGCTTGAGGGAAAGCAATAAACTAGTAAAAGGGAAAACAAACACCTGTAGGCACTAATATCCTGACTGGGTGTTGAGCTTCTCTACATCCCTTAAGGAATCAATAACTCAGAGGAGAGAAGCTTAATATTTCCTGTTTTTTTTTATATATAAATTCGTTGAAGCGTAAATAAGAGCTTTATCCAAACGTGAAGCATTTGGTTAGCCTTTTAATTTAGTTTTCAAACTTGTATAAAGTTGTAATTTCTTATGATTTGCTAAGTTTTGAGAAGCAGATTTTATAACAAATGAAAGCTAATTTCAATGTTTTCCAGATATATTGTGATCGTAAATATTAAACGTTATATGTAATTCTTTTTTAAAAGATTAATTAGGTGTACATTTTAACCCTAGATTTGAAAAAAAAAAAAAACAACTATATATACGATTTACTGTAACTGCAAAATAAACATTTCGATAGTTTTTTTTTAAGGAGTTGTGATTATTTTTAAAGTAACTAATTAAAATTTTTTGTAATCATGTTTGCCCAAACCCAAAAAGTCTTAGTTATCAATGTAGCAATTGTCGAATGGGATATCAAATTAAAATATTTTTGAAGATGCAAATTTGTTCGTATCGACACTTTGGTCATGTACATCTCAAAATGATGGCCAAAAATTGGTATTTAAGTTTTGCTCTGTTAAAAAACGAAAGCACAAGAATAAAATAAATAAATTTACATATATATTATACTCTGGAAATTGATTTTAAAGATACAAATTATAATTATTTTTTCAAGAAAGTAAATAACAAATTTAAATTTAATTTTTACTTATCATGCTAAAGTGCATTTGGTATACATTTTCAATCATTTATATACAACCAAAGTTTAAACAAAAAACATGTTCATGTTTAAAACCCCTTATAATTGATTACCTATATTTATTTCTCTCAAAGTAAAACTTTTCTAAAGATTAGATAATCGTAGACTAGTGGAATTGTTTGATAGGCTATATTAATCCATTAGCCATGTTTGGAAACATTCTTAGTTAAAAAAAATATACAAAATTGGTATTTCCAAAAATATTTTCTTTATGTTTTTGTTGTTGCGAGTTAGTAGAGTTTCAGTTGAAATCATATGTCTAAACTGATTCGTTCACTTGATACAGGACTGGTGTTGCTTTAGACCTATTTTAACAAATAACGTATAACATCGTTTGTAAAAAAGTAATGGTTTTGAAAAGTCACTTAATTGTCAAAATTGAATAAGTCTTTTACTTGTATTATTGTGCTTCGTATTTTGTATTGGTTAATTAAGGAGATTCACTTCTAAAAATAACAACATTTTGTGATTAATTCCGATTTGTTTAAATACTTATTATTTAAAAATATTTTAGGTTACAGTCTTTAACCAGTTCCTTCTATTTTTGAAGATGAATTACTGGTTTCAACCTTGCATCCGAAGGTCGATCTGAAGTTGACCTGGATGCAAGGTTTGAAACTAGAAATCCATCTTCAAAAATAAAAGCAACTGACAAAAAGACTGTAAGGTACGTAACCTAAATTATTGTTAAAAATTCAGTTCCGGTGGCTAGAATTCCAAAAAACTGATTATTTCTCTAAATAAAGGAAACATTTTAAAAACTTTTGAAATTTGGTATGTAGTTTCCTCTAGGGCCATAGGTGCTCACTAAGAAAGGTTTTAAAAAAATTCGGAATTTTAGAGGGGTTTGGGGGGGGGGGGGAAATTGACTATATCACGATTTCTCTAAAATTACTGAACGGATTGGAATGAAATTTGGTATGTAGCTTCATCTAGGGCATCTAGGGCCGTAGGTCATATCTAAGAAAGGGGTTTAAAAAAAATCGAAATTTTAATGGGGTTTGAGGGGGACAAAGTTACTAAATCACGATTTCTCTAAAACTACTGAACGGATTGGAATGAAATTTGGTATGTAGCTTCCTCTAGGGCCGTAGGTGCTGGCTAAGAAAGAGTTTAAAAAAATTCGAAATTTGGGGGGGGGGGTTCGGGGGTCAAAGTTACTAAATCACGATTTCTAAAAAACTACCAAACGGATTGGAACGAATTTTTCAAAATTTTTAGGGGGGTTTAGGGGAATAAAATTTACTAAATCACTACTGAACGGATTGGAATGACATTTGGTATGTAGCTTCATCTAGGGCCGTAGGTGTTGGCTAAGAAAGGGTTTCAATTTGGGTGGGTCAAATTTACTAAATCACGATCTCTCCAGAACAACCAAACGGATTGGAATGAAATTTGGTATGTAGCTTCCTCTAGGGCCATAGGTGCTCGCTAAGAAATAGTTTCAACAAATTCGAAATTTTAGGTGGTTTTAGGGGTCAAAGTTACTAAAAATCCCCATAAAAATACATAGTATAATACATTTATTGATATGTTATTTTGGTTAATATGCATTTAACTTTGATTTCTCTATCGATCCGGATCAGGGCATCTATCTATATATTTCGCTGCCCCGATCTATATATTTATCATCATATCTAATGAACGATTTGTCTAAACCTGGTGAAATCTCAAACAATATATACTATTTATGAGATAGATATTCCAATTAAACAAAATATTGTACTGTTATAAGTCTTACGAAATTTTTTTAATGGTTTAAAATATTGGTAAATTAGATTTTTTATTTTATTTCCCACAGGCTTATCACGATTTCCTAAAATGTATATAGCCTTGATACAAGAAACCTGGTACAAATAACTGTACCTTGCCCCTACCTTACTTTCACTATCCTACTCACTGACCACAAGGCACTGGTGCATCAGTTGGGCTTATCATTTTGGTGTTCTCATTCCTCTAAACCCTTCTATTCCTGATACTCCCGTTTATTCTTATATTGCGGAGGATAATATTGGGGAAATTGGGCAGCTTTCAGACAATGATTTTCAAAACTCTCAGTCTCCGTCGACAGAACCTTGTTTGTCATCTGATACTGTTGTGTCAGATCATTGTTCCATTGTTCAAACCACCCAGAAACGTGGGAAAAAACGGCGAAAACGTTTTTCTAATACTAATCGTGCTAAATCACATAGGGAGTCTGTCAAAAGATACAATGCAAAAATCCCGCCGTAAATCGCGAGGCTGTCAAACGATACAATAAAAAAAACATCCTGCCGTGCATCGTGAGGCTTCCAAATAGTACAGTTAACAAAATATCCAGGTCAAAATTGTTGCCGTTCAAAAATACAGTTCTAATAGTTGTCACATGAAGGTGCTTCCATGGTCTGAAAAATCAATGTCAGGGCTTCACTACAACTGCAACAGCGATTATCACAAAGCCAAAACAGTTGAACTAGGTCCTATGACGACATGTAAATGGTATACAGCTATGAAGTGGTATAAATGACATGGTTTAGAACCTACGATTCATATCCTTATGACACACAAAATTACCATCGTTTTTCGAAATTTATTTCACCAAAAGAATTATGCAATAGTGAAGCATTGCCGGGTCAGCTAGTGTTACATATTAAATATTATTCATAAGAAACTAAAATCTCAAACTAATTAAAACTATGTGTTTTAGGCAAATATTTATTTCTATGCTTTATTTAAACCATGGTTTAAGTTAAATGGTTTGTTAAATTTTCAAAAGGTATCTATATACAAACATGAAAAATTGAATATGTTGAAAGCGCATCTTCTAAAATAATAACGCTTTGTGTTGGTAAATTAAATATTTATTTACTCATGCTTGATGTAATGGTTTTTATTACTTCAGAGTATAAAAACAATGTATCTCTATAAAATAAACAATAAAATATTTTACTTTACATTAAATTTATAAATATTTTATTAATAAATAACGTTAACTGTGCATGTCAAATACCCCAAATGTAGCAATTAGCTGACGCACAAAAACATTGTTTAGTCTAAAATGTTTAAATGGATCTTTTTTAATGTAAAAACTAAGCAGTAAACATAGTTTATTTTGAGAAAATGCATTTTACTAATTTTTAAGATTGTTATGTCATTTCCAGTAGGGACTTCCCTTGACAGTAAACAATATAATAAAACCAGTTTTCACAGATTTAATATGGTATAATTAACTAATTTTATTTGTATCATATAAAGCTTATTTATTTATTGTATAAAACTTATAAAACTTGTTTAATATTTGACACAACATTACATAACGAAATTAACCTCTCTTTAAATCTTGATGAAGAACCGTAAACTAAAACCATTTAGTTCGTGGTTTGAAATAGGGTTTCGGGAAAATTCTGCAATGCAACTATTCAGCTCATTTGGAAAGGTGCCAAAAGGGTTCAACTTGGACAAGCATACAGAAAAATAATTTATAGTTTTTGGAAACAAACCAACTAATGTGGGTAGGAAATTTATTTTTACGTAAGTAGGGCCTGAGAAATATATTTCGTCTACAGTAATTGAGAACGAAATGTAATATTCGGTTTTTAAATTTTGTTCTTAAATTCTCACAAATAAAACTAGTATTATTTATTCTATGATAATGTCGAAATTTTAGAGATTCACAAACTAAAAATTCCAAAATATAGCTAACCCAGTAATATGCCAATGCATACAGTCCATCAAAAAAGATTTTGTGGAATAGCCCTATTTTACAATAGAAGGTAAACAATTGGCAAGCCAATTTTAACATAGCCTATAGTAAACCATGAAACCTATACAACATTACTGAACTAATCTTAATGTTGAAGTAATGCAATTTTATTTCACAATAATTGTAAATAAATATAGTATATTGAGCCTAATTCAATTTGTATTGTGTTTTGTTAATATACAAAGGTTAACAAGAATAGATTAAAAATTTGTATTAAATTGTATTCTGTTTTATAACCTTATTTCAAAAGCCATGAATTTTAACCTTTAGTATTTGTTTAGACAATGTTCGACTTGAAAGAATAAGTGTTCAAGTTCAAATCTAAAGGTTATTACCTCACAAGTTAGGTTGAATATTGATATACAGTTTTATATAAAGTATTAATTACTAACATTACTTATTGGCACAATATCTTTCAATCTATAACTATTTCAACTTTGATTGCTTGTATTGAATGAGAATATTCAAACATGTGGCACTGTAGACCAATGATTTTGTCGCATACTAAATGTTATGACACATGTTCTTAACAGATTAAATGACACTGTAAGACCCTCTTTCAACATTTAATTTGTATTAGATTTGTTCATTTGTATGATATAAATTGTGGGGTGTATGAGTTATTCGATTCTGTCTAATAAACCGAAAATGTTTGTGCAATTCATGGTTTATTAATTTTAGAAGCAAAGATAGTTTTTATTTTATTCTATCTGCTCGAAAAAACTAACTAAAGTGTTACATTTCAACGTCTACTACACAATACATAACGTTTATCATGCTTTGTATTTTGTGGTACGCAACAACAAGTCCATACAAACATTTGAATTTATTCGGTTGGTAAACAAAACTTAAGGATTTTTAATAGCCATAAAGGTAATTAAATTTACTCTTAGAACTTAAGTTAGCAATAATAGTAAAGGTTTGCTGTAGTAGTAAACATCTGAGCAAAAACGGAATTTTTAATTGTTGTAAACTGCAATTTTCTCAGTCTAAAATTATGTAATACTATTTTGATCAACTCAACGTTGAATTAGGTTTAGTAATTAATGCAGTTGACGATAGTAAGTAATTGCTATAGTAATGTAATAGAGACATTGTCACGTATATTGTCATGTTCCTCCGACACTGTGTAGTGTTGCTAATGATTATTATGACCCATTGTTAATAACTTCCTGTAACACAGCTTCAACGCCAATCCTACTATATAAAAAGAAAAAATACTTGAAACAATTTACTCAGTGAGATATTGAAAATAAAAAAGTATGTCTCTCCTCTGTGTAAACTGAATATTATGTGTATTTAACAGGATCTACAAAAGGCCAAAGATTTTTATTGAGTCAAAGTATGAGAAAAAATGTGTTTTGTTTTATCAATCTATATAATGGAAGGAATTTATTGTAAAACAATTAAAGCATTAGTAGTAATAAACATCTAAACCTAAAAAATCATTTCTGTGGTTCGAATTATGTTATAATTAGGCTAACTTTGTCCCGTTCTTTTGAAATCCAGGAAAGTAAAAACATTTAAACTGATAAATGTAGTGATTAAAAAGAAAAGATTAAAGAGTAAGGGCCGGTTTAGTTTACTTTGAAATCAGATACAACCTTGTTTTTCTGAATAAAGAGTCATGTTTTTCCTCACAGTTCTTGTAATGTTTACTTAATTAAAGGAAAACATCGCCTTTGAAGCTAAAACCTTCGTTTATTTTATATTTTTCTGGTAGATTGTGTTACTTCATATTTTTGCCAAGATTTAACGAAGCAAACTAAAAATCAGGGAAGAAGATTTTTTAGCTACAGAGAGCTTTATCATCCAAAGTAAACATGTTTTAGATTCTATTCAAAAGTGGAGAGAGGTAGGGAGAGTCAAGATGGCAACCTTAGAGAACTAAACCTTTATTTATACAATATACAAAATGTACGTTTATTTGAAATAAAATAAAATTTCAAAAAGAATTCTAAATATTATTCTATGTAGTAAGGAGCCTCTTCTACTGAACTCACAAATAAATACATGTATTATTGTACATAATATAATAATACATAATAATAATATATATAATAATAATAATATATATTATAATAATAAAATATTATAATACATACAAATATATATAAATAGAGAGAATTTCGATCAAGTTCACATTGATTTTTAGAGTGAAATATTACATGTTTAATTTTACTGAATTAATTAAAAAGGCTTTAATCCTTGGTTCACAATTCAGAAGTATCCTAATGTAAGCATTGTATATAATTTTACGCTTTTTCTTCCGAAGATTTTCCGGAAAAAAATTACTACTTTCAGATTTTGTTTCGATAATTTTTGATGAAGTTCCTATTTTTTTGGTCTTAATGTCTTTTGTTATGCTAGTAAGACTACTAAAAACATGGTGTGTAATAATGCACGGATAACCGTCGAGGTATAGAGAATGACGTCACCCGTTTAACAACTCAGCTACTGACCTGCTAATTGTGAACAACATTTGCATTAATTTTATAAAAATTTTTGCTCGTTTAGTAATAATTTCTGTTATTATTAATAGTTTATTAAGAATTCAAAAACAATTTAATTAAATTATTTTACGAAATAATTGTTAAAGTTACTTTTATACTGTTTCAAAAACGATATTTTATGTAAAATATAATATATATTTTTGTGTTTATTCTCTAACAAAATGAGGTATAAGTACACAGATTAAACCAAACATCTAATTAGCATGAAAATTAACGCACATAATGTTGCAGGTTTTAACTTTTCAAAAAATATTTTTTTTTTAAATATTAAATTTTCAATTTTGTTCCAGAATTGGATAAAAATTTGTAGATAAAGTTTTAGAATGCTGTTTTCAAATATGGCACTTTTTGACATTCAACCTATTGTTTATATAATGCCTCGGAAAAGTTGGGAAACGAAGCCCTCATAGTTGTCATATCCTTAGTAGTACTACATAGGATTGAACTGGACATAATTTGAGCTGACTTTATAGTATTCTGTTGATAGAAATTTCCTAGATTTGAAACTCAATCACTTCGAAGCGTGCTTAGTAGAATAAATAAAACATTTATAATAGTTTTAGATGAAAGTGTAACATTTGTAATATGAAGTAATATATTTATAACATTTTAACCGATGTTAACAACTAAAATATATTTTTCAATTTAGGTATTTATTGTGAAATTTGATATATGTTTATATTTTTTGAAACGGAAAAATATTTTATATTACTTCGTTATGAAAAGTGTAACAACAAAGAACACAAAAGGAACACACTTTTATTATAGCAGACGATGAAGATGGAATTGGATCCTTTTGAATCGAAAGACGAAGCTTACGCCTCGTTATTTTGTTGTCAACTCCATAAATTTATATTTACGTGGTATTAAACTCAGTTCGTTAAATAGTAGTACATAATAATGAATTTAATGTCTAACAGAAGGGCTTTTATCCTCATTTTTTAATAATATTTCGGAATGATTTTTAAGAGTTAATTTTATGTTTTAATTTTCCTTAAAACATTTGACATTATTTATCTGAAAGTTAGACTTTCATTTAGAAAAGTAGCCTTTTCATCAACAGGAAAAAATGTGTAATAATAATTCGTTTATCAATTTTATACCATAGTAAAGAGAATGTGATTTCAGTTAAAACTTGCAATAAGGGTAGTTGATTGCAAATTCTCAAACTTCAGAAGTAGTAGTGATTATTATGTGTTAAAACATTATTTTAGAACAATGTCTACCTCAAGTAATTATATTTAATTTAATTTAAATATATTATTTAATTATATTATATTTATATAATAATTAATTATATATTTATTTTAACATTCATTAGTTTAACCCATTTGGGGTAAAAGATGTTTGTCCAACGGAACACGACATTATCTCAAAATTAAAGCGACAAAAGCGTATACTAATCGACTAGTGCTTACATTGAAATAGTTGACTTTAGCCATAAAAGATCTCCCTCAATTATTTAAACGTAAAAAAATAATAGAAAGTTGAAGGACTCATTCCATTTATTTATGTCCAGAGGTTCGCAGGATAAAACTAGGCTCAACAATCTTACGGAAGAAATTAGGCAGCTGAAAATGACACCATAAGAGAATACTTGAGAAAACAAACCAATGATCTCAGTTCCGAATAATCACTCTGGAAACCTAATAGAAGTCTAAAAATACCAATTAGGCAAATACCAACTGTTAAAAACAAGGATGATAGGTGGGCTAGAAATAACCAACAATAGGCAGGGCGATTTGCTGAATATTTGGAAAATATTTTTTTACCGAATTCAGCAGAAAATAGTAAAGCACTGGTAGATGTCAATCGACGGGATAGTGTAGATATTCCATTAAGCACACCATCTGAAATCAGAATGAGCATGGTCCTCAAAAAGGCTTCTGGGTTTGATCTTATCAATCGACAAATTCTGAGAGAAATTCCTAGAAGAGCCTTGGTAAAGCTAACTAATCCGATTAACGCATCACTGAGATTGAAATATGTACTCCAAATGTGGAAGGTAGCTGAAGTTGTGAAAACCACCTCACGAAACAATATCCTATCGGGAAATATCACTTTTGACAAGTATGTTAAAATTGTTTAAAAAAATGGTGTTAAAAAGATTAAAACTTATCGTCGAAGAGAGACCTTATTCCGGGTCATCAATTTGTAAAAAAAAAACGATTGATTAGGTTTATGGAATTACTAATGCAATTGAAAACTCTTTAGAAGAAAAGAAAGTTTGCTCGGCAATATTCTCAGACGTTTTCCAGGCCTTTGACGACAAGGCTGGCACGAAGGACCGAATACAACCCGAACTACTCAATCCTGTAAATCCGCTTGCCTATTTGGGCTGATTGAACTTTGGACCAATAATTGATTCCATCTCTTCAAAAATACTGGAGTCCTATATCTCAGATAAAACTTAATTAAGGATGCAAATAGGGGTGTTGTTGGGGCCACCCTATATCTTCTGTTTAATAGTTCCTCAAAACTAATCAGGTAAATTAAAGGTTGAGAGAATGTATTTTATTAATACCACTTACTTACTTTATTAAACTTACTTACAATAAGGAAGTTTACAGCTGTATAATATACACAATGCATACCTGTAAAACAATACGATTATGTTTATACTGTACAAATAATCATTTATAAATAAATATAAAAGCAAAAACCCTGACCGACTCACTTATCACAAATGCTCCCACTTTCCACGAAGTTAAATGTACAGATGTAACCATTGCAATGATTTTTGATTACAGCTTACTTATCTAACAAATTAAACATCAATTCTTGTACTTTCTTTGATGCTCGAGAGCTGAAATATGACAGATTTATTTCTTAATTATTGATCTGCAGAAATATTAGTACATTTGCTGTTAGATTATTTGTGTCTAAGGGATAAAATGCACCTATTTTGTACGAAATAAATAAATTGTCATTAACTTCCCAAGGAGATGAAGATCTCAATGGCGGCCAATTTATCCTTAAGTGGTTATAACTTTAAAAATAAACATAAATATTCTTAAATTGTCATAAAGGCTTAAACGTTTTCTACTGAAGCGATAAATACGAAAAGTAAACCAATCAATTTTGATTAATCGTTTTTGAGGACTGAAAATGTAAGGCATTGATTGGGTAACTGCTAGTATACAGTAAGTACAAAGCTGAATATGTAAATAAGTATTATACAATATAATGCAATTTTGCTACTTAAATTTGTTGTCTTTGTTTATACATATATTTATTAAATTCTTAAGCTAGGCAATAAAGCAATTTTAAATAATAATAAATTTAGCTTTGACATTGATGTTGAAGAATAGTTGTCTCAAACTTATTGTATTTTTAACGCAACATATTTATTAGTTCTCTGGTATTTTGAAACATTTTATATTTTTGTGTGGTCTGAGAAAACACATTAAGGAATTTTAATATAAACGGTTTAATATAAAAAGTTATACTCTGCAGGATTGGAATGGCTAAACATTATTACATTCATCCAGTATGGTCTTGTTGCTCATAATAATGACGACCCTGTATTATTAATTCCCTCTAATAGTACGATGACCTCTTAAAACACTAAACAATAATGCTTTTAGTAGGTTAATGAAATTACGAAAAAATATTATGATATGCAACAAATTGGATGATTGAAGCTAATTTTGAACATTTGAAACAATTAAGAATTTATTGAGATTTCAAAGTGTAAGATACATTTAAAATGTCTAAAATATCTGGTGCACTAATTACATGCAGATCCATTACAGTGATTAAAAAGTAGTAGTAATTAACAAGTAAAGGTCTGTCTTCGAAATTTGATACTACCGCATTTGATTCTAATTAAAAATGGCAGGTTTCCCTGTTTTTAATGTGCGGTTTTTTCTTGATTAAGATAAAGCTTTGTCTTTGATACTAGAACCTTTACTTATTTTGTGTATATTGGGATATTATGTTTCTACACTTTGTTTCCAAGATTTAATTAGACAAGCTTAATATTTAAGGAGAAGAGTTTTTCTCTAGTCTGAGTTCTACAGCCATAATACAGAAGATTTGTTATCACTACATAGATATTGTGTAAAAATACAGCTTAAATAAGTTGCAACAAATTATGTAAACAATTTAATAATAATAATTTTATTATTATAGTAAAAACACTATCCATATATAACATATATATAATTTAGATTTAATTATATAAAAGAAAAATTACAAAGAACGTTATTGTATACGAATTGTAAAAATTTAAATTTTAGTTTTGTTGTAATAAAACAATTATTATTTTATTCTATATGTTTGTAATATTTTTTTTACTACAATTTATTCAATGATGCAGGTGACTGAAGCTAGTACAACTTTTCTGCCAAATTAAAGTAAGTACTAGGGAAAAATTATATCATTCAACTTTTTGTTTTGTTGTCAAAGCCAAAATATTTATTTTGCAAGACTTAATTTTAACAATTAATTAAAATAAAATAAAAAAAATTGCTAAATTAAAAATAAAATATGATCAAACTAAGTAAATTTACTCCTTGGATATATTTGCTTACGTAGGGTTAGTAATAGCAAACATTATTTGTTTTAATACAGGTATCAAGGTCTAAAATTTACACAGTTTTTCGGGTTTCCCTTGGGACACCTAAAGGCTTCGGACCTACCCCACGTTATTAAGATTACGTAATTTTGATATCTTGATTTTTGGAAAAAAAGGATTACTGTAAATCTATTTATAAATGTAAGTAATTTTAATTATATAACTGGTACTAAATTTATGAATTATAATGTATATTGAATATCTTGTGTGCGAGCGAGAGTACCTGATTATATAAATGGATGTACATTTTGATGAATGGATGGATGAATGGATGGATGTAAATATAAGTGGATCATAGTTTAAGTTCTAATAATAAATGACTTTCTGTTCCCATGTATATTGTATTTTTTGTGTGATAGCGCTAGTGTCTGATTATATATATGTGTGTGTGCTTTGATGGATGTATGGATTTAAAATAAGTAAATATAAGTGGACCAGTGTAAGTCCTAATAATAAATGACTTTGCCAACCCAGCTGTCGGGCAAATGACCATGCTGTATAGTGCTATGTAAATTAATTTTTTTTTTTATTTCCTATAGTTGATTATGTATGTATTTTTTATTTCTATTGCAGTGTGTATGGATTACAATCATGTCAAAATAAAGTGCTTTTTCTATTATATTCTAATAGCATACATTATTTGTTTTAATTTGAATTATATCTAAACGACTATTTATTTCGTTGACAAAGTTAACATTTTATGTCACTATTAAACATGGCCGAAGTATTTAATTTGAGTGTATTTTAAATTATCTATTTTGAATAAAAATTCATGATTATCAAAAGTTGTATTCAAACATTTTAATGATTATAAAAATAAAACCATGATATACTTAGGTATCGTTAATCTAAACTTATAAAAGCCAAATACCACTCATTGATTGATTGATTGATTGACTGATCACAGTTTCTCAAAAACCTCACCACCTAGGAACTTGAAATTTGGTACACATATTGCTCATGGGCACTAGAGGCGCACTAAGAAAGGATTTTAAAATATTTGTCCTGTAAGGGTTGAAACAAGCACTAAAACAATAAATAGTGTTTGTTATATGTCTCAAAAACCTTATTTCATAGGCAAGGGAAATTTGGTATATGTATTTGTCATAGGAGTAAGAGGCGTAATAAGAAAGGATTTTTTAAATATTTGGCCTGTAAGGGTTGAAACAACCCCTAAAACAAGAAATATTGTTTGTTATATATCTCAAAAATCCTATATTCTAGGAACGTGAAATTTGGTACACATATTTTTCATAGGGGTTAAAGGCCCACTAATTAAGGATTTTAAAATATTTGGCCTTTAAGGGCTGAAATAACCCCTAAAAAATAAGTGTTGTGTGTTATAATTTCCAAAAAGCTAGAAAAATAAAATTTTGTACATTTATTTCTTACACGATAGATATGAAAAGTAAACCAGTTTTACAATTTGTCACGTTCTGCTAAGGGGTGAAAATTTAGTAACAACCCCTAAAATTATAAATATTAATTGAATACTGTCTAGGAACGTGAAATTTGGTACACATATTGCTCAATAGGGGCTAGCGGCGAACTAAGAAAGGATTTTAAAATATCTGGCCTTTAAAGGTTGAAACAACCCCTAAAACAATAAACATTGTTTGTTATACCTTCCTTAAAGATAGAAATCTGAAATTTTGTACATTTATTTCTTACAAGCTATGTATAAAAAAATAAACCCGTTTTACATTTTATCACGTTCTGCTAAGAGGTTAAAATTTAGTAACAACCCCTATAACTATAAATATTAATTTAATACCGCCAAGGAACGTGAAATATTTGGTACCTATATTGCTCATAGGCGCTGGAGGCGCACTAAAGTAGAATTTTAAAATATTTTGATTTTAAGGGTTTCACATCTAAAAAACAATAAATATTGTTTGCTTTACTTTCCTTAAAGCTAAAATTTTCTACATTTATTTCTTACAAAACACATATGCAAAGTAAAAGAGTTTTACATTTTGTTACGTGTTGCTAGGGGCAAAAATGTTTTAACAACCCCTAAAAACAATATATATTAATATTCATACTTTCCTTAAAACTAGAGAGCTGAAATTTTGTACATTTATTTCTTACACGATACATAGAAAAATTAAACCAGTTGTACATTTCGTTACGAAGATTCGAAAATTGTTTATTATTTGTGTCAACCATAGATTAAAACAAATGCACGTTTATAAAAAAATTGATTAAAATGCAACCGCGAAAGAAACTGAGTATTTCTTTATGTTAATAAAGATTTAATCATGGAAGTTAATTAGCCTAGTTACCAAATAAATTAATTAAGACCACCATTGGCCGTTACAGTATACGTTAGAGCTTTGCAGAATGTGCAATTAGTTTGTCTTACATACCTGTGACGTCATAGTCTCGATTAAATTAAAAATACAAACCTTTATATTGCGTGGTAATGGAATATTTTAATATTTTGTTTTACCCATTCAATATGCGCGACTTGGATAAGGCCTTGTTACACCGCGGTCACACTATGTCACGTGACGTCACGTTACAGACGTCACGTGACAGATGTGCAATTCACACCGCCACGGACGTCTGTCAGGTATTAGGTTTCAGCTTTGTCAAGTCAGTTCAGTTACTATCTGCGGTTGAAACAGGTAAAACCTTGGCAAGTGGTTCGTGGTGCTATAGCGCGTTTACTAAAAATGTGCCTTGGTTGGATGACATCGATAGAAGTTCGTGTAGTGATGAGGAACTCATGCTGTTGTACTCTGTTACAAACCAAACAAAAGTTTATACAAAAGTTTTGTTTAGCTGAAACCAGTACAAAAAATAACTACAGTACTTACTATTTTGTCACAGTTCCTCTGCTATTTCGCCCCATGCTATGTTCTTTAAATGGCTGTCTCAGTATTCCTCCAAATCTACATTCCATATCACTGGACGGCTTCTGACAACTTCGATTAACTGCTCCATAACAAATAACGAAAAAACTAGCAATACAGCAACTTGTAACGAGTTAACGAAACTGCGCGACAGAGTGTGGTCATGTGCGTGCTGGGGTAGCGGGCCTGTGCGCAGAAGGTGCGAGGCCACACGTCGACAGATGTTTGAAAAGATCGCTCTCGGAGCTATCCCGCAGATTCGTCTGTAGACATCTGTAGCGTCTGTAGGGCTCTGCGAGGTCGGTGTGAATTACACCATTTGAAACTATGCAAACAGATCTTTTGAAAAATCTGTCACGTGACATAGTGTGACCGCGGTGTGAAGTGGCGTATTATAACTACCTAATGCATCGCGTATTGAAAGTTAATACAATTTTAAATACTAAAGTACTTTTGTATGTATATTTCTGTAAATAAAATTAAAAATATATTCTAAAAGTTATTATTTTATTTATAGTCAGTTTAATTTACTGATTTGAATGGGATATAAACTAACTGTATAAGACACATATTGACATATTATGTACACACAATAATAAAACTAAAACAGTATACATACATTCTTTTATAAGATGCTATAGTTCTACAAAGTATATGGCTTTGTGGTAATACTTTCCTAGTTGTAGATAATGATTTCAGCCTTGTTGGTTGTAAATTTAATTGTACATTAACTATATTTTTTCGTTTATACTTTTAAATATTAAATATTTATTTGAAATAGAAGTACAGTACATCAAGTTTCAATGTAGTCTACCAGACCAAATTCCGTCCTAACACACTCAGTGTGTACATTACGTGAATCCTTTCACGTTGTTTCTACGCCTTAGATTTCTTTCAGTTTTAATAAAAATAACAAACAAGAAACAATAACAATAAGTTCTGTTTTAATAACAGTTTTTCTGTTCAAATTTAACATAGATTAAGGATCAATATGATGTTAAGTTCATAATTTGAAAGATCTACATTATAAGGGGTCCAAAAAGTGTAGATTCTACTATTCAGCACATCCCGTGGAGGTGGAGACATTAAAAATTGGAATTTGTATTTGGGTTCAAGTAAAACGAAAATTTTAAAATAGAAATTTGTATAAAAGGGAATACATTAGGTAAATTTTAGTGATACACGAGCTGCTGTAATCAAACTGTAACTAGTTATCTGGAATCAGTTCCCATACTCAAAAGTCCATATTCATTGCAATCCATATCTTCTGAAGATATTCCTTTATAATCATTTATAAAATCATGGAAGTCTATCCAAACAATAACAAACTTTGATTACTATTTATGGTATAATCCAAGTCGCTAAAAAATGTATGGGTTTATTGTTTACTATTTTAATACCAATTTTTTCAATATTCAAAATTCGAAAAAGTTATGACATCTAACATCTAAATATAATTTTTGTGGGAAGTTAAACAACCTCGCATGGCTGTAGCTAGAAGGATCAGTTAGAAAGGGTCAGGTGTTTGTGAATAGACATATACAACGAAGAAGTAGTTTATGATTGATACTGCAAGGGTTATTTGTATTGTATTTGGACAATTTTTCCAGTTGAATTCAAATGTAAACATTGGCTTAGCGTAAAAACAGTTAATTAAAAATGAACAAAAAATTACAAATTACCTAACATTTTCTAACAGTGAGTGCTACAGTCAATATAAATAACCGATGGATAAAATTTATTGTCATCAATGCAATTTTAAAAAGATAAATGTTATCGATGAATACGTTATTATTTTTTTATAAGTTTTTTATCTTATGTCATATTAGTTTAAGATTAAACTTACGTAAATACATATTTGATTGAAGTCAATTTATAACATAATTATGAATTATAAATATGTACTAGATACTAAACTCACTCTGAATCATTTTAAATGGATTTAATACAAAATAGAACTTGAAGTTTTTGCAATATACTAATTCTCTTCAAGGAAAAACAAATTAAAAAATTCCAATTAAAAGTAACTTAGAAATATTAAAAATAATAATGTAATACATTAATAATTTTATTCAATTTTTATAGCATCGGATTAAAACTGTTCACTTAAATGATGCAGATAAGCCAGTATTTGTCGACTGGTTTTAGACATGAAACATTATACGCTATTTAGGTACTCTCTATATCATACGAATACATTATTTGACCATTACAAAAATAACGTGAAAAAAGGAAACACAAATATTTTAAATAAATAAAATATTACTAACTCTTGCAATACATCAGTAATTATAAGTATCGATGAGTCTCCTTTCTTGTAAAATGTTTAATTTTTGAATAAAGACCAGGAAGCAAGGAAAGCTTTTAATTATTTCATTACATAAGGTTTGTAAAAATTAAACACAAGAAATCCTTTTACATTGGTAATATTTGCTGAGTATATGATTCATGCCAACGGCTTTATTGGATTTAGTTTAATTTACACTAATGGTGATTTAACATTAATAAATTATAAATCAGATTAAACTCTGAGTAGAAATATTGATTTCAGATTGCATTAACCTTCTTAAATGTTGTTATTATCTGCAGGATTAACATTGTCACATATTTTGCCTTTCTATTAATTCACTGTGTTGGTGTCAATAATGATTATGGTCCTGTATTTATAATCACCAACGATAACCTAATTCCTATTATAAAACATATAATCATGTTCTAAAACCTTTGCATATGTCATATGATTTTGGTGTTCATGTTTGTGCACTGCCCAAAACACCTCCTACAATACATTTTGAAATTTTATAATTCACTTATATGGCTTGTGATATATCAACTTAAAGCACTTTAAAACCCATTCATTTCTGTGGTAAGAAAATAAAAATCGGTTTACGCATTTGTTCACTGCTCTCAAAAATTTTATTTTGCAAGTTATTTTTATAATTTTATATTATTTAATACACGGAAAGAGATATCCAAAATCTATTCTCGAGACATTTATTCATCTTTATTAGAACCTTGGGAAATCTATTTGTAAAATCCTCCCAACCCCACTCCTATCACACTGCAACAACAATTATTGCAATACGCACATATGCCATCTGATACATCAAACTCTTTATAACAAATGAATGTCTGTGGTAATAAAATACAAATTTCATAACGGATTTTTACATTAAACAAAGTACCATATCAAGTAAGTCTTCAAAGGTCACAAGAAATTAAAGTGAAATGAAGTATGCAATTAAAGACGAAAATTTCTTATTTTTCTTATTAGAGCATTAGATACTTAGTTCTTTGTTATCATTACGTGATCAGGTAAACTTGGCTCTCGTATTTCATGCTGTATGCAATATTAGGACTACAATGTCTACTAGTGTAATAGGATGTGAACAAAGATTAAAATTCTTAGACCTTTCCATGACAAAGTTAGAATGGAAACACACATTTACAATTTACAGAAAACGTACACAAACCAACCATTTACGCTTCTTCCAACCACTCCATTTCTCACAAATTAGCCGCTTAAAACCGCAATAATATAAAAAACAATGTTCACAAAAAATTTGTTTAACAAATTTGGAAATATCGAGCATACTGGACAACATAATTAAGGCCTAGGTTAATCCATGTAGAAAAGTAGATACATTACATAAAATATATTTAAAGGTTTTTTTAATATAACAAATTATTTTCTTATAATTTTGCAATATGACGTTGTCAAGATAACCTCGAAAATGTGCTCAAAAACAACTCTTACCCTTCTATTTTCAAAAGTATTGAATCCAAAATTTGAAAAAAATTTAGTAAGATGTACTTATATTTTTTATAGGAAAACAATAGAGACAACTTTTGTAAAAAATAAAAGGAAAATAAGATTAACTTATGACCACACTATGTACGGCTTGGGAAACGACAATGGTTTCAATCTTAGTTATCAAGTTATTTACAATAGTTAAACCCTCACTGCAAAATTTCTTTCCAAAAATGGATTTTCTATATACTAGAGAAAACATTTCGTTTGTTTATGTTTGTTGCACCATTTTGATGTGAAGGAAAATTTACATTTTAGTTCAACCAGTCAAATTGTACAAATACAACACAAATAACGCTTTCAATATCCATGATAAATCATCTCTTTGTTGTGTATTTCTATTTACATAACATCATCCCGTTTCTTGCACATTATCATCATTTACAATTACTCAAGCTAATATTGTTGATTTGTTATAGACGTATACAATACCATGATAATGATAGGCTTTCGTGATTTTAGAAATAATTATAAAGAAATATCCCCATAAGATATGGATTGCACTGCGGTCTTAATGTAGAAACTATGAATAATTTACTAGATTAGTTACGTTATCAATAAAAATTCCGTCATTGTTGTCAAAATAAATGTAAGTAAATAATTGGTTTTTTTTGTGAATGTTTGAATTCAAGTTCTATTCTATTACGTATATCACCGAAAAAGTTAAGCTTAACGTTAATATTAAACAGTTATACTCTTATAAACAATCGATGGTTAGAGAACACATTTAAAAACAAAATATTAAGATAACTACCAGTTTTAACAGATTGATAAAAGTAGTATAATTGTGTATGAACGTTAGTTCAAGCCATAGCTCAGTGTACTTGATTTGTAAAAAACCTTTCTTTGTTGCATTTAAGAAAGAAGGTAAACTAATTAAATTAACTTGGATTTTTCTTGTTTCCACATTAAAAATTCATAAATTGTAAAATAACATCAAAGCTATTGCATTAAAAACAATTTACTCAGAAAGCTCTATTAAAATATTGGTTTAAGATAATCTGGAGATTCTTTACTTTGTCTAATAAACCTATATTTTATTAAAACACTTCTCCTTTAATGTTTAGTTTGCTTTGTTAAATCTTAACCTGTAGGAAAAAACAAATACACAAGATTGCTTTTGAGTTGTTTTTTTTTTTTTAATAAAGTCAACACAAAAAACTACTTCTCTTCTGAAACCTTTTAATAAAACCTATCCCGCTTATGATTCAAAAGATTTTATTTCGTAACTATTTACGAGTTTCTTCTGCTTAAATATAATTACCGTATTACGATTGTTATTTAATTTTCTTTGATATTTTGTATGACGAAAATCTTTCTGTTTCAAGATCATTCATAAATATTTCTCAAATACGTAAATGTTTCCAGTAAAACGTATTAACTGGTCTAAGTGTTCCTCGTACACAATGGCAAGGAAGGGTTGGAACCCTGGAGCCTACTTGCGCCTCACTCTTTAACATTTCTCATTAATTTTAAAGTGAACAAGTTATGAAAAGTCCTCCCAGAACTTATTCATGTATATATGTATTGGATTTATCAGAAGAAGAGGGTATTAAAACATAAATATTATACATAACACATAAATAAATCATGCATACTATATAATAGTTTAATATTTCTATGTAAGGGCAATAACTTGCATTATGGTTTACTATAGTAAACATAATAACTTTAGACTATTCAAGAACTCTTTGCTTTACTTAATTTTAAAACATCCTGTAGGTTAAAGGCTGAGCGACATACAATATTTTAAACTTCTTTAAACATCTCAATATTCAGATGAGGATAAGGAGTATCCAGTTTGATTTTTAAGTTCTGAAATATAAATTTATAATGTGTTTCATATTTAATTTAATTATGTCAATGGTGATAGTGACTAAAGATATGAAATATTTGTACTTTTTAATAACGTAAGACATAAAATAAATTATTAAAAATTTACTTAACGTAGGGAAATTGTTATACGATTTGTATTAATACAAATTTGATCACACAGCTGAACAGCAGACGTCAGTTGAGTGAACTTCCGAAATAAGGTTTATATGTTTTAGGGTTTCAACTACCTATTTGGGAAATTGATCTTCTCTCGAAGGCCCTGAAAAGCTTATTTTATAGCATTTTACCTTTTAACCGGTTTGGGGGAACAAGACGAGCTATAAAGCCATGTAAAAAAATAATTTCCTATATAATATATATTTATTTAGATAAAACTTCAAACAAAATCTAGTAAGAAAAATTTGAAAAATGTATTGTTACTTCCGATCAAACAACTTGCTTCAGGTTATTGGATGCTTTTGGCTAACGAACTCGTCTGAGCGACTTAAAAAACCAACGGGTGTACCAAATTTGGACCAAATTGGACTAAAATGCGGCTGCTAGAGTGCACACACATACTATGTATACATAATATTTTTAACGACACCCCAAAACATCTTCTGGGGACTATTATTGGTGCTCATTGACCACTCCCCGACCTCAGGTCTCACCATGAGAGTCACTGCAATAGCTCACTTTTATACCTGATGGCTTTGTGTAAAAGTTGTAAAACTGATGTTTGTTTGAACTTCTTTTACATGTAAATTAAATTTGAACTTAACAAGTTAAAAACAAAAAATAATTATTACAATTTTAGTAATAGAACAATCTGTGCAATAATAATTGTGCTCTGTTTTCGCATAGTCATAATGTTGTATGTCAGTCATAGTCATAATGTAAAAAAATATTCGTAGGTAACCTAAGTAGATCAATCCCATAGCTAAATTTACTTTCTTGATTTGTCATAATCAAAACAGCAATTTCATCAACAATTAAATAAATATAAATTTCAAAGTTTTTTAAAATCTGCAAACGTGGTTTTTTAAATGTCTACTTAATTATGCTTGTTAATTTACATTTAGTTAATATGAATGTTATAAGTGTTTTATATATTTGACATAAAGTTGTATATATATATAAAGTTGTGTTTAGAAAGTGATAGAACAAAATAGCCACTCAAACAGAAAATTACGTTTACAGCAATAAGTGTGGTTTTATTTGTTAACCAAGAGTAAGTAATGCCTTCTTTTACTAACCTGGATTACATCTATATAGGCTTTATTACAGAAACTCTATTACCTCGTGTACGGACACTTTTAATAAACACAAAGGAATGAAGATGAATTACTATTTACTTCATGATTTGATTTAAGTAGATTAGTTTAATTTTATATTAAACAAACTTTATAAGTTTTGTTTTAAAGTTATTTTCCTTTTATTTTTCCCCCTCAGCTTAACTACTAAAACTACCAACGAATGATATAAGAAAACGTTTTGAATTTGTACAAATTAAAGTTTTGAGATTGTTTTTTAAACTGAGATGAATGTAATAGATATTTATTAAACACATCACTCAGTTTAAATTTGTTTTTGTTTATGCTTGTTAGTTGGGACAATAGCATAGCACATTTAACTCAAACACAAACTTGGCCTGAACCAGTCAACTTTGTTGGAGTTTCAACGTGGCAAGCCAGGGCTACAGAATACATTCTATAGCCCTGGTGGCAAGCTAGGCGACGCGCTTACTAATTACTTTACGCCGTTCTCTAGCTAAGTTTAAAACAGAAAGGTTGGAACAACTAAAATAAAAAAAAGATAGGAAATTTGTAATATATATACTGTTATATAAATTTGCATGATATTAATAATTTAAATAATATAAATATAAACATAGGCATACAGTTATAATACATTTTCATGAAAATGGACTTATAAAATTAAAATAAATACAGCAATAATAAATTAAAAAAAAACAACAATTTCATAATAAAATTTACAGAATTCAGTTTACATATTCACCATTTAATTTTAAGTGCAATAGTTAATAATAACAATATATAAATAAATAATTGTTATCTTGTACTGTTATTAATATAAAAATACGTACTGTATTTACATGATAATGATACTGTTACACAAATTTGCATAGTAGGCCTATTTTTTTTTTGGGGTTTAAAGGCGAAAAACCTGGGTGGTTATCATCGCCTTAGTAGGCCTATTAATATTTTACTTAAGAGTTTTATGCAATATATAACTTCACAATAACTAGCAGATAAATTAAATAGTGTACCAGCTATATTTCTAAAGTTTAACTTATAAACAAAAATCATTACAGGTAGTATCAGAAATAACATCTAGATATCACTTCTGTGAGAAGTTAAGGGTCTGCTAGGAGGCCATCTTGTGTTTTATTCCCTAAGAGCAATGTTAAATTGGTTTTATTATGAGTTGTAACTGAACTTAATTGCTGTAAAGACTTCTTAATAGATTATTTTTTTTTATTTAAAGGCGAAAAACCTGGGTGGTTATTATCGCCTACCTCTTAATAGAGAAAAGAAAGTTATTTCAAACGTACAGAGAGAACGTTATATGTTTTAAAAAATTGCAAGTATTTGGTAACATGTTTGTGATTCATTATTACTTAAAAATAAACGAATTTAACTACAGTATATTCAAACATATTATGATTTAAGAAACAGCAAGTTATTTACGCTTTATGCAATAAGTCATTTATTTATTTATTTAGAATATGCCTAGTGATAATCGTAGATTTCTTATGATATTTTTATTAATATACATACAATTTGTTATGGTATTCATATTCTTTTTTAATACAAAAAAAATATCAATATTAAAATGTAGGGACCATGAGTCTATTAGAAGAGAAGTTGTATAAAAGTTCCGTAAGAAAAAGGTAGGTTGGATTTTTGTTTGAAAATGAATGAAGTCTACAACTTACTTAAATAAGTGCTATGAAGTTTTAAGTCTATCTGGACAGAAGTAAATTTTCGGAAAATTGGTTTATTTAGCTCATTTTATAACTGGCATAAAGTAAGGTGAAAAATAACAAATACATAAATAACACATATTATGAAATTAATTGAAATAAAATAAATTTATTACAGGATTCTGACTTCAGATACTTTAATTCTTGAATAATTTCGAAACTTTTTTGATACCAGTTAAACGGCATTACATCCAATAATCCACTTTGACGTTAGTACTTACAATAGCTTTAGTAGTAGCTTGGGATTCAATCTTTAATAACACAAGCCACTAGTTAGTTTAACATTCTTTGGAAAATATTTATTTAAAGAAAAAAATAACTGAGTTCTTTCCATGATGCCTTCCTACTCCATATTTGAAGGATCCCATTTTCACACAAATAAAAAAAAACTCAAATAGATCGATGAAAATAGCTTCGACTTTGCCGTCCGAGAGTCAGTATTTTATTTAGCATATTTTTGACTACTGAGTTTATTATTATCAATTTAGCTCAAAATTGCGCTGCTCATTATAAATGCATGCATATATTTGTAAAACAGTTAGACACTTGTAACTGTTTGTTAAAAAAAACTTAATAAATAGCAATGTAACGTACTTGAATAGCAACACTGCAAATATACAAAAATATGCTCTTAAATCACAAACGTTGTAATCACAAACGATATTGTTTATTAACTTCAGTAATGAATATAAGTGGCGGTAGTAATTAGTTATCTGTAGCAGTACGTATATTGTCTTCATCCCAAGACTATGTAATATAGTTGCTAATACCGTATATGTGCCTGTATTAATAATTCCCTCTAACATCACTATGACGTCATTTCTATTGTACAATATGGAAACATACATAAAATTATTACTAAGAGATTGTTTACAGTTAAACATATTTTCCTTATGTAATTATAAGCGAATTTCCATAGCAAAAATGAGCTGTTGCAGTGGCCCTTATGGTAAGACTGGTCGGGAGTAGCAAATGAGCACCAATCATGGTCCCCAGAACACGTTTTGGGGTATATATATAAATATGTGTTCGCACTCTAGTGGCCGCATTTTAAGTCCGATTTGGTTCAAATTTGGTACACATATTGGTGTCTATGTCACTCGGACGAGTTCTTTAGCCAAAAAATCCAACAACCGGAAGTACGTTTTTTGACAGGAAGTAACTATTTTTTGAGATTTTTACTATGAGAATAAAATTTTATTAGAGTTTTTTTCTAAAAATATAAACGTAGGATGTTATTCTGCGCATTTTGACTTTTTACACGATCTTATAGCTCACTTGGTTCCCCCAAAATCGATCAAAACGTAAAATACCATAAAAGTACCCGGTTCGAAGCCAAGTGGTGCAAACTCGCGAGGCCACTAGGCGCAAACAAATTCTGCTAATATATTGCGTACACACATACAGCTAGCTGTTCAACGCCTTCGTGAGTAGACCTATTTCCCAAATTGTTGGTTGAAACCCTAAAACATAGGCATATAAACTTAATTTTGGAAATTTGCTCAACTCACGTCAGCCGTCCAGCTGCGTGGTCGAATAATTTTATATGCAATTAAATTGTATTTAAAATGCCTTAAATTAGTAGTAATTATCTGATTTTATAAAGTTATGTAATATATTCTATACAAATAATTATTTGCGTTTAAGCACATACAATAATAGATTACCGTACTTCATAACTGACCTTATTCAACATATACTTTTAACATCCTGAAATAAAAAACAAACACGTAGCATTTCGGACTATATAGTAATGTTCAAATTACCCATGAAATTAGTAATAATGTTTAAAACCTCCTCTTTCATTAATACGTTTTGGGAAATCATCGCTTATTAACATGTGCGTCATTGAATGTTAAGTGCACTTGCTAATAAAAACAATAATATATGTAACGGTAACATATTGTTGTTTATATGTATATAAATAGAGAAAATCATGCACTCTAACTTGGGTGAAATCAAACCTGTCAACCTAGTCAGTAAGAAATTAGAACACGGTGACCACCTTTGTAGAGAAGGTAATTAATTAAAGAACAAATAAAAGATATTTAATTTCTTGTAAAGATGGGAGATAAAAGAAGACCAAGCCTAGTGGAAAAACACGATGTACCACCTTGATGTTAAGATTACCACTGAGGAAGTGTGTAAGCGGAAAAAAAATAATAATAATAACACCACTGTAGGCTGCAAAATAAGAATTAAGATTGTCTTCAATGTCGTATACACGAGGTAGTCAGTCTGTTGGTTCAATAACTGCAGTAAAATCCGTACAAGTGAGATAACATCGACCAATATCGGTAGATATCAGGGTAGCTCAGATGGTTAGAGCGTCAGGACGGAAACCTGAAGGTCCCGGGTTCAACTCCCGGTCTTGGTCTATGTTTTTTCACTTGTAATTTAATTAAATATCCCTTGCTGAGGAAGTGTGTAAGCGGAAAAAAAAAATTAAGATTACCAACGGTTCCGGGGTCGAGGTACTGCCTGCAGAAGAACGGAGGATAGAGTTTAGTGGGTATACAGGATGAGTCCCACACACCAGGGAAGGCGTGCTCATTGATGATGCATAATTCATTCAGTTACTTAATTAGTTAATCTCACGTTAAAAACATGTCTACAATGAATAACAGCTATAATAATAATAAACAATACAAATATTGATTAAATATGTTATTGAAATTTGATCAATGGGAGACACTAAAACTACATATAACGGGTGTCCCGGAAGTGCGAGTACGGCAAAATATTTTGCAAACAAGCGAAGTTATTCTTTAGAACATAATCAAATTATATGAATGCAAATAAAATGTATTGAAATTTGTGTTTGGAAATATTGTCCGCCATCTTGAAAGTAAATTTGTTTTCAAATCCAAAGAGGGTCTTGTGATACATAATTTTAATGTAAAATTTTACGAGAAAAATAATGGTGAACACCGTTTTTAAATAATACTTTTCGTTTTCAAGTTGTAGCCCGTCAAACCTGGGAAAACAGGGAAAATGGCCCATCTGGGTTGACAGTTTTTTCCCCTGTATCTAAAATTTCGTTTACTGATTAATTTCTGTTAATTTTAGTTTAGTTTGAATAAATCAGTGCAACTCTTTAAAGCTATTCAACGCTTGTATTATGCTAAATTTAAGTAAGGTTAAACACAGGAAAGCCACTTGCTATTGTTTCTTATGTCAAAGGTTTCTTTAAACAAATTTTAAATGAATCAATAAAAATCTGCTGTTTTCATTGTTTTAAATAATGTTTTAAATCAGTCACATGTTATTTGTTGTAAAAGCTTACTGATTGTTTTTAAGACGAATTAGTCCTCACTTTTCAGTTTGTGTATGCAGTTTTATCAGTGTTTCGTTATAAGTGCTTGGCAATTTTTTATTAAGTATTACATTTTAAACCGTCATTACAGAAGGATATCATTGTGGTTTAATTTCAACATTTATTGCATAGTTTTTGTAAGTGCAGCATTTTTATTTAAATAATTTTTCCACTATTATGGCCCTTAATGAAAAGGGAAGAATAACACTGCTTATGATGAGGGGTTATGGGGATGTGATTAGATCTTATGACCAGATTAGAAACTTATTTAATGACGAATTTTAAATCGCCCTCCAATTTCGAAAACCGTAGTTCGAAATACAATAAAACGATTTGAAGAAACAGAGAGTGTTAAAGATAGACCATGCGCTGGATGGCCTTCTGCCCTGGATGATAACCAGAAACTAGATATTTAATTCTTTCACGGAGGATACTAAGAATTCTATTCGTGAAGTAGTTAGTCGTTTGGATTTAAATAAAAACTAAGAACATCGTGTGCTTACTTCAAACTATTTCAAGCTTTTTAAAATGCAGACTAAACAGGAACTATTTGAGGATTATTTCAATCGCAGAATAGAATTTTCTGAAATCATTATGAACAAAGCAGTTTTGGACGTCCAGTTTCTAAAAGGCATTGTATTTTCCGACGAGGCAACATTTATGTTAAATGGTACTGTAAATCGTCATAACATTATTGTAGGTATTGGTCGGAAGAAAATCCTCACTGGATGTTTGAAGGTCATACACAACATCCGAAAACAATTTATGTATAAGCGGGTATGATAGATTCTCAGATAATAGGTAATTTAACACTTGAAAAGTACCTAGAAATGTTACAAAATCAGATAACAGCAATTAGAAATGTAGTTGGAAATAATTTGATTAATATTTGGTTTCAACATGACGGCGCGCCACCGCATTACGGTCGAATAGTACTTGCATTTTTAAATCACACATTTCCCGGTCAGTGGATTGGACGAAGGGGGGAATGGCCGGCTAGATCTCCAGATATGTCATCTACATTTAAATGATGTATCACAAGACTCCTTTCAATTTTGAAAAAAAAGTTACATTCATGATGGCGGGTTTCAAGATGGCGGACAACATTTTCAAACAGAAATTTTAGTACATTTTATTTGCATTTACATAATTTTATTATGTTCTGAAGAATAAAATCGGTTGTTTGCAAAATATTTTGCCCTACTCGGACTTCCGGGACACCCGATATATATTTAAAGCATATTTGTATTTATACTAATATTATAAAAGGTTATAATTTGGTTGTATAGACATATTTGTTGGGATTGTGTATGTGATAATCAAGAAAAACACTGAACCTATAAAAAAAAAACCGTTCTCATTAATTCATAATTTAGACGTTTCTGAGTAACAAAGACTCGTCAGCCTTTTTAGATGTATTTTTTATATTAAAAAAAAAGAAAATAATTATTTCTTACTAAGGTTATACACCCATTAATAGCTATGAAAAGTATCAAATTTATGAATATTAATTTAGTCAGCTGATTCGATCCACCACTTTCAAAATACTAACATAGTATGGCACTTGTATTGTAATTCCAGTTGTAAGTTTTAGCCAATAATATAAATCAACTGAAATCAATGTTAGTACAGTAATTAAAGAGAGGACAATGATTTGATTTTTACTTAAGCTAAAAATGTATAATTAAATTAAATGTAAATGTTTTGATTAATGTAGGCAGATTTTATAATGTTAAAAAAAAGCAATTAGATATATGTTAATTAGTAGATGTTTAAGTATAGGAAAATGCTTTGGGTATTTCTAAAAATAAACTATTTAATGAACTTTCCAAATTTTGATTACTTTTTAAAATATATATTTGGCAAATGATTCTATACATTAGCAAAATTATATGCAGGATTTTATTGTGTATAATTGTAAAATATTAATGTTTATGTTACCTAAATATAGCTAAAACTATGTCGTTCAAAGTTGTGCGACCCTATTTTTCAAATTATTATTTTAACAAATGACTCATTTAAAAAACATTATTGTTTAAAAAATTTGTTTGACTTATTTGAGGTTAAAGCTCTGCAAGTTTCAAAGAGAGTCCAAGGGACCATTTTTGTAGCGAATGTGGACGAAGGGAATTACTCTTGGATGTAAGAGATGGGACTGACATTTAGACACTTTGTTATTTAAATGTCAACTTCATACATTTATTTTAGTATGGCCTTTAAGCACAACTCGATAAAGTATTGTAATTAAAGTAAATGTATTAACAATAAACTTCTTCTGTGAGTTATGAAATTCGTCTTTTTATTTTATAATCATTCTAAAAAAAAGCTAATGTCAGTCTATCTCGCTTTCAAGGGACCTCCCTCTCTATGATGCCTTTTCAAAATCCCTGTTATATGAATACACTTATTGGGAGATTTATTTGATTTTTTTAACACCACTAGGTCAATTCCATAGTTTAAAATAATATACTATTTTCTTTGGTGATTGTTACATTAATAAAGACCCAATAATCCGTATTACAGTACTAGTATTTAAAATCAATTTTTCCTAGCAATTAATTTCCTCTTAAACAGTAATTCTGGTCTTGAGAAAACCTCTAAATTTAGGCAGTTATAAAACAAAATTTGAAATTTGTTGGACAAAAAGTTTGAAACTTTAAATTTTAAAACACTCAGTTTTAGACTTTTTTAAATTCATAAAATCACCAAATGACAATATTATGGGAGGTATATTTAATATGAAGTATAATATAGTATTTGAAACAATATGAAACATTTGTATTGTAATTTACGTCATGAGAAGAGAGCATACAAAAATAAACAAAAAACAAGGTGTGCTTGAATGACGGACGAATCAGTGACATAAGGCGTGGCAGAATTAAAAGCAAGCGCTTCACCTCTAATGGTGTTCCCAAACAATTTTAATTCAATAATTTAACTTTTAAAGTTCATGTTGGATTCATGTAGTTCTTGATTTAAATTATTACAAACAACAGCAAAAAATCGTCAAAGTACAACTACCAAATAAATAACTTGACATAAAACATAAAAACATAGAATTCGAATTAACTTATAGTTACTATTTTACTGGTAAACTGAAAAAGCTCATAAAATGGTGCATTGCATATCCCTAGCACACCATACTGGGCTGCTAATCTTTTCACATACGACGTAAACGATTAATTTGAAAAACATATTATAGATAAACATATATCCTTATTTTATTCACAAATGTTTTTCATTTTTGCTATTTCTCCTCGGACCCATTAAAAAAAATATAATGCAAGATATATGGGTTGTAACGGGTTGTAATCTCTAACAGATTAGTAAAAATTTTCCCAAAAAAAAGGTATTTTTCGAGTTAAATTGCAACAAATATTAAAATGTTTCCTTATTAAAATAAAGTATAGATTTAATAAACAGTATTAAACAGTCTAGTGCATATTTCAGTCTAAGCGAAAGTCTTTATATAAAACATGTTTTTAGGTTTAACGTCGATTATTTATTTAAATTAGCTAACAGCTAAGTCCTTTTATCCTTCATAGTTTATGGCTTTTTTTTATGACTGTGTGACTACTTTTCTAATGGACTCATTTAGATAATGGTTGTCTGATAAGCGAGTTGTAAATTTCCTTTTATAATCTAAGCCTCTGTTTGTTGATTCTTTTAAGACATGAGCAATAATTTAAAGTAAAGCTTTATTTATAAATTGTTCTATGCCGTGAAAATAACATGTTAATTATATTACGCATATTGGTTTAATTAATCAATGTGCTTAATTTTTTGTTATTAGGTATTTACTATATTTCATTTCGTTTAGGAAAAAATGTGTAGTAAAATTGGTTTAAAGAAAACAGTCTTAAATAGAAAGAAATGAGTTTCATAAGTTACAATAAGACAGCTAAATGATTAACTAAATTATTTTCAAGCTAAATGAATTGAAGGAAATCAAATAAGGAATGTTAAATTATGAAATTATAAAAAAGTATTAAAAAAAGAAATAGTCAATTTAATCATATTTTAGCAGAATCAAAGGAAAATCAAAATTCATATTTTGTAAAACAGTTCAATTTACGTTGTGTACAAACAGCAATGGACAAATTAAGTAATATTGCAATTAATTACGGGGAGGTTAAGTAATATTGCAATTACTTACGGGGAGGTTAAG
>JAGFPH010002153.1:136875-199734 GCA_018207615.1 Philaenus spumarius
GAGATAACAACACCTAAAACAATACACATTAATTATTATACTTCCCATAAAGATAGAGAGATACAAATGTTACATTTATTTCTTATAAGATATATATATAAAAAGTAAATAATATTTGTATTTTGTAGTGAGCTGCTGAGGAGTAAAAATGTGATAACAACCCTAAGACAATAAAAATTAATTATTATACTACCATTAAAGCTAGAGAGCTGATAATTTGTACATTTATTTCAAACCATATTTTCATTTTGTAGTGTTCCGTCAGCTTCGATTATATTGCAATGATTTGGAGCTTTTTTATAATTTTTTCATAAAAATCGTCAACATTTCGAAAACAGTGCGTCCTAGAGCATTTTTGACAATTCTCGACCCCTCTTTAGGAAAACCATCTTGCCAGTTACGAGCTATACAACGGTAAAGTATATATGCCCCTGGGGGCTCTCCCCCCCAATTCGAACTTTGATTTCTACAAATTGTGTAAAATAAGTAAGTGAATGGTCAAAATATATGTTTTTTAATGCAAAAAACACGTTACTCAGTCGGTTTAATTATACTACAATGATTTGGAGCTTTTTCATTGTTTTTTTACAAAAATCGTCAATATCTTGAAAACGATGCATTCTAGAGCATTTTTGACGATTCTCGATCCCTCTTTAGGAACTACCATCTTTGCAAGGTACGCTATACAACGGTAAAGTGTATATGTCCCAGGGGGGAGAGTTGTATATACTTTCCTTAAAGCTAGAGAGCTGAAATTTTTACATTCTTTTCTTACAACATACATAGAAAAAGTAAACCATATTTGCTTTTAGTTACTTACTGCTGAAGGGTGAACAACCCCTAAAACAATAAAACCTAATTTTTATACTTTCCTTAAAACTAGAGAGCTGGAAGTTTGTAAATTTATTTATTTCAAGATAGGCCTACATAGAAAAAATGTACAACATATTTTTATTTTGTCTTGTGCTGTTAAGGTGGATAAAGTGATAACAGCCCCTAAACAATACAAATTCATTGGTATAATTTCCTTATAGAGCTGGAAATTTCTACATTTATTTGGTACAATGCACATAAACAAATATTAGCGTTTTGTGGCCTACTGCTAAGGGGGTAAAAATGGAATAACCACCCTTAAAACAATAAATGTAGATCTGATAACTTTCTACAAATCTAGAGCTCTGAAATGTGGCATTTATTATTAGTAAGTGTTGTAAAGGAAAGAAATAATAAAACACACAATTAAAATCATTACGTCTAATGTGTGAACGGAGGTAAAATCCCCTTCGCAATAAAACTAAATACATTATTATACTTCCCATGAGCCAAAGAGCTGTTGTTTACCCCATTGTTTTATAAGTGGTAAATAGGAACAGTAATGCCCTAGCATTTCAATTACTTGCGTCTAAGGAGTGAAAATCGAAAAAATACCCGTAAAAAAATACATTTTAATTTTTGTACTTTACTTTAAGCTCAAGAGCTAAAATAGATTGCACTTATTTTATAAATGATACTATGAAAAAATGAACCAAACGCATTTTTATAACCTGAGAATAAGTTACTTGCAGTCAAAATGGGGATCTAACCCTATATATTAAAAATCATTGCTATTAATACCTAACTGAAATTTGGTAAATATTATCATTAAAGTTATATATTTGAAAAAAAAACCCATTTGAATTTAAATTAATTGCATCTAAGGGTAGTTACAACCAATACTTGATTGACAATGTAAGCCAAGATGTAACATTTTTAACATAAGGAAGGTTGCGCTCTAAAACATGAAACAATGATAGATTTGGAAAAAACTCACTATGCAGCTGATCTTTGGACCGTGGGTGAAGCCACGGGTACCTGTTTGTCATTCATAAAACAAATTGAGATTACTTATTAGATATGATAATAATTAATTGACACAATGAAACTTGCAAACAAACTTCCACAATTAATTATTACGTTTTAACTTGTTTTTCCAAACGTCTTTCAATGACAATGTCGCCATTTTCAGAGATGTATGAGCTATTTAGTTTAATTTTACACATTTTATTTTGAATAAATATACAACGTACTAGTGCCTGCCACAAATAGATATGTCGTACGTTTTACAAGCCAGAAATTATATGATAAAATATTTCAACACACAATAAAATACACTATTAAAACCCGAATTAATAATAATAATTTAATACACTAAAATAAAATGCGTGATGAATATTAATTCGAAGGGTTTAGTAAAAAGAAAGAAAAGTGCCCGCACGGCCTGCCACCGTTCCAAATTTATTATGTACTAAGAACATAATTAAATGTGTGGATCCTTTCGGTACTTAGTTCTTAAATGTTGTTACTATATTAAAAAAATATAAAAAATTCTGGGACATATATTTTTTGCTTATATAGAAATAAAATGTGTTATTTACCAAGATTTAAACAAATCTTATAAAACATATCTTTAGGCCTAGACAGGCCTTTGCCTTTCAATAGAGATGACGTAACTAGTATTCCGAATAGATGTAATTATTTATTTTTAAATAAAAATAATACAAATCATAATGCACAAATAATAAAAATGTTGTCAGAGTTTTACTATACCAAATTTTACTATAAAGTAAGCAATTGTAATACTTGCAAATATTAAAATAAATAAGATAATTTAACGTTTATATTTGTATACGCTCATTTCAAATTGGTTTCCTACTTAAGTTTTTACAATTTGATATACTTCCTCGTGATTGCTTTTACCTTGCCATTATAAACCAATTCGTCTTATAAATACAGTACTTTATTTACAAAATATAAAAAACTAGAATGTCATGTGAAGTGAAAGCGTTTCAGTTTTAATACCAGAAAAGAATAATTTAATTTAAAACTTCAATTTCAAAGTTTTTTAAGCCGTTCAATATCGTTTGAACATTTTAATATTTTTAAAAGTAAGTTTACTTACAAGCATTAATGATTGCAGAGCACAACTGCATGGCTTTACAAGTGCTTGACTCCTACCTGTAACATAAAGTAAGAATTGTTTAATTTATTTATTATTTGAAACAATTTAATTTACTATCACTATTTAAATTGTTTAATACTTATATATTTAATAAATGTACTTAAAGTGTAATAGTTTGTAGATAAGTGATTGATACTCTATTTGTTATTCATTAAAGGAAGTACCAAATGATTGTATGGAAATAGTAACAATTGAGTTCTAAGGTAATTTATAATGTATTGGAGGGAGAAAATAAAATAATTCAAACAATTTTAGATTTGTATACAAAAATATTTGGCTATATCCGGTAAGTATTCCAGAGTCTCTTGAATACTTAATTTTATAGCTGCGTATAGCTTTAATACTGGATGATAAAGTTTTATAGAAACTCAAAATCAACAAAATTGGTCTGCTTTCTACATCAGATAAACTGCACTTACTTAGTCGTTGAAAACTATCTGCTAACGTTCTTGATTGTTATTTATGACTTCTGTAGTTGATACGATTACTGGACTATGTAAATATTTCAAAATTTGTAAGGAAATTAATTTATAATGTTAAGGATATGTGTAGGAATGGTTAATAAGGTATAGTCTGCAGATGTTCTTTATGAGTTTTTGTGTGGTTACATTTGATTATAAGTCAAAGCGATTATACAAAATTTGAAAACAATTACTTGTGTGCTACGCCTGACGATACCTTCTGTTGAGGAGAAACAGCTGTTACAACAAGTAAGAAGAAAGGAAAACCTGAAGTACTTTTGACAAGATTTGCTAAATTCAGTAGTTCGATGAGAAAATATGCAAACAATAAAAAATATTGATAAAACATGTTATTCAATTTTGTATGAAATTGAGAATAACCTTAAAAATACAGCATGTTTAAAAACATAACAAATAGACATTCTGCTAGAATTATTTATAAAATAATACAAAAGCACAAGATGTATTACATAATTTTCATCAATTTGTCTCAGTATTTAGTTCTTATTTCTCTGGTTTAGGGGTTCTTCATTTATTCCTTTGTAGTCACTACAGCGGGTCTATACCATATAAACTAAATAAACATTTCTTTCAAGTAATTATGTTTATTTAAAATACAAAATTTTAAAAGTAGGGTAAACATAAGTTTATTGTTGTAGGTTCAAGGGAATTCATTTCTTTAAATAAAGTGATTTTTTTTATTAAACTACATTAAGTATAATAGTAGAAAGCACTCTAGAACTTCAGGTTTTGTAAGAGGTCGTTACATTTAATAGGTTTATCGTAACAGGAATCAATTGTTTAGTTATTGAACTCTCATTAAAATTTCTTTTCAACTTAAAATAATTAGTTAACTATCACAAACAACTTACCGTAAAATAAAAATCATTAACCAGTATATTTATTTAATTTTATTTATACATTTTAATTTGATTTTAATTTTATAAAGTAATATAACTCGAATAAGAATTCTTTACTAAAAATTGCCAATTTCGTTTTGATATAATAGAAAACTTTCAATTTGGTTTCGTATGTACTGATTCATTTTTGATTACAGAATGTATTTTGAATGTAGTTTCCAGGAAATAAAATGAAATATTTTGAAAGATCAATTTTAAAAATATATGCTACACCGCTTGAAGGGTTATAATGCGTAAACACTCTTTTTATATTACATATTTACAATAGTTTTGTTTTAATTGACTGTAATACTGAAACAAATTCTTCTTAGTTTAGTCTGTATAACTATTTATGTTTTATGAAGTTTGGAATTAGTTTTCAGCCAGATGAAGATTTACCAGTGTTTCATGAACAAGTTTTTACTTCAAACTCGTATTTTCGTAGTCTCAATGCACGAAAATGTGAAATGCTGAAAGACAAAATATATTATACTCTTTGTCTTAGAATGTTTTTAATTTTCAAGCAAAGTCTAATTACTTGATATAACAAAACAGCCATTTGCAGTTACAGTAGGCGTTTTATCTCAGCAGAATACTAGAGTATATTATAATACCTGTAACGTCATGGTATGAATTTAATTACTTATGTAATGCTATGTTAGAATAAAGCGTTACATATTTGGAACAATTTGTTATTTTAATTCAATGGATGTTATAAGATGTCTAAGGGATTCTAAATTATACATTGCCTTATGATAAAGTTTAAACTTTCAAGTAACTGAAAATATTAAAAGAATTAGATTACTTTAATTAGCTTGTTTCGGCATAGTATAAATCCAAACCTAATCGCTATTAGTTACAAATTGCTTCCAGTTTAGAGATAACATTGAGTATTGATGGGATAACAATCACAATTTACTGCCAGTCATCGGATACCACTAACACCGATCAAATAAACTGAAGTTTATATTATTCTGTTTAATTTCGAGATAGAGTGTGGTCTCCAATTTTTGGAAATCAAAACATTAAATTTTTGAAGTGAAATTTCTTTAGGCACGATGGGCACTCTTTTACATGGAGAAAAATGAATTGAACTGCCTTCACCGTTATCGTCATCGCACGAACACTTTTTTTAAAGGTTCCGTCACATCTCCGCAATTATTTAAGGTTCCGTCGCATCTCCTCAACTATTTAAGTCTCTATCGGATCTCCTCAATTTATTTAAGGCTCCGTCGCATCTCCGCAAATATTTAAGGCTCCATCGCACTTCCGCAAATAATGAAGGGTACGCCGCATCTCCGCAATCATTTAAGGCTCCGTCGCATATCCGCAATTATTTAACACACAGTCGCATCTCCGCAATTATTTAAGGCTCCATCGCATCTCCTCAACTATTTAAGTCTCTATCGGATCTCCTCAATTTATTTAAGGCTCCGTCGCATCCCTGCAATTATTTAAAGCTCCATCGCACTTCCGCAAATAATGAAGGGTACGTCGCATCTCCACAATTATTTAAGGCTCCGTCGCCTTATATATGTTATTGTATATATCTGTATTACTTCAAAATTAGGACCTACAAATTAGGACTTTCATCATTTACTGGATTTCTGAATAGCAAAAAATTTATTGTGATTTAGGAACAATTTAACTAAAAAATAAACTCTCAAATTTATATAAATTTGGAAAAAATACAGTTTTACGGATCATATGAGAACAAAACGTATGATTTTGAAAATATATAGGATTATGAAAAAATAAAAAATAACAAAAATCTAAATGACAAATCAGCTGCATATTTCCACCACATTGATAGAGATGGTCATGATTGGTTGTCATTTTGTTTTACACTGATAGTTATACATTTTACGTTTTGATATTTTTTCAAAATAATTGATATGAAATGAGCTTTTAATGTGTAAGACGAATGACAGTAAGCAATTTCAACTCTCTAGACCTTATAGTTTCTTAGATTTAGTCAACATCTCGGGGTTTTCTTTAATCCACTTGGAAGCCAAAACTTTTAAAATAATTTCTTCAGAGGAACCGTTATGTAAAATTTCAAGTTCATAAGTTTTGTAGTTCTTGAGATATAGCGGTATTGTATAGCTTGAGATTGTCTATGGAATTTTGGGGTATAAATATAGTTTATAAAATCCTGTCAACTTAAACAAAAACAAATAAATATGTTCCTAATTATGAAAGGTGTGAAGTATTAGTAATTTTGTAATACAAACGATTCACAATGATTTGAATAAAGAATCGTTTAGTTTATAAAACGATTTATAAAAGAAACTCATTAAAGTCTAATCATCCAACATCTCACTCCAATCTTCTTTACGAAGAGGGTATTGAATATAATTTATATTTTACGATACCTTAGAGACCACAAGATGCTGCCTTACACTTTAGATGTATCAAATGCGGTTTTTAATATCATTAAGGTATTATTTTTGTCTAAATATTTTTAAAGGATATTACTTCCCAGAACTTTAAAATTAAATTTCTTAAATATTTATATTACAGGACTACTATTTTTAAAAAGAAGTGTGTACAACCTGATCGTCATATTTTTTTACTAAATAATTTATATATTCAGAATGACTTAACCAGTAAAACTCTCTCAGCGATACACACTAATGGAAGCTTTGTTCGATAATTTTGACAGATATATCATTAGACAGGAAATTATACTACAAAAACTTGATCGTGATGTCTTTTATAAAAAATATTAGTTTTTTTAGTTATTCTCATTTAAAATTTCTAAATGTCAGCCATTTTAAAACGAATTATTGGTACGAGTGTACTATTTTTTAAACTAGGTTTTAAATTGATCTGCACCGTGTAAAATCAGGTAAGCTATTCTAGAGGTGGGCATTAATTAGCAAAACAATATCTGGTAGGTCGTAAAAATCGTTTAAGGACATTTGTTTACATGAATTATTATCTTCGCACATAAATTGTTTCAGTCAGAGAAAAAGGATTTTTATGTTCTCTACTAAAACTGTTTTAAAGGTTAATCCAACTCCTATAATCACAATTTTTCTAACGGGAGGGTAAACTGATGACACCCAAAAATTAATTCATTGTAGATTGTTTACTTTCATTTAACTTTCGTATCCTTGGCAACAGCCCGTAGGTACTTTTTATTTGATAACTTTATAAACACACCCATTTAAGTGTTTTAATAAAGAAATTTGGAAAATTTAATTGTTTGACGTATATTCTAAACGTTTTCCCAGTATTTTTTTTTAAACTTTGTGTCAATTTGAGTTTAGGTTAATTAATCTTATAAGGGTAATGTAAGTTAATTTTATTAGATTCGGATAAAGTTCTGATTTTGGGGTTTTCTATCAGATTCAATTTCAGATGAAATTTTATCTTGGTTTGCGAGATTATTTCAAAGAACTAGTTCGAAATATGCACAGAGATAATTTTCGAGTTTGATTAAAATAATTGTATTCTGGAAAATTTCATCACGTATTTCAACAAAAAATGCATACAAATTCCAACTATTTACTTGGAACAAATTGCCTACAAGTTATTCAATTTTATAAATTTGCTGGAATTAATTTAACAGTCACTTAATTAACATTTCATTTATGCAACTTCTTTATAATGCAAATCTCTTGACGTACATATTGAAACATCTATTATAAACCCTGATATCTTCTATTATATTTTGATTAATGATATTTATTTGACAATAGGCTTATACATTCTAGTTCTAAAGGATTAACATAACGACAGTTACATAGTATCCTGTTAGGTACAGTTGGATACTTTAGTAATTCGGTCAACCTTTTTTATATCTGCCCAAAAGCCTTAATAAAAAAGGTGTTGCATTATTTACTATATTGTTTGGGTTATTTATGAGTTAGATTGGTAACTGATTTAAATTGCATATTAGATGTTTAAAATCCTCTTGGGACCTAATTTTATTAAAACAGTTCTGATTAACTATTAAAAAACTAAGTTAAACAATTATTGAACTTATTTAAGCTTTATATAATATTATAAAATTATTTTCTTAGTTTATGATTCCTTTTTATTATTTATATCTATCTTTAACCCTCGAGAGCTACCAAACAACAAATGAAATTAATTGTACTTACATCATTTGCTCTCTTTACCTCTGACGCAATTCTCACATTCACTGATTGACTTTTGGTGATTTATTACTTTCACTTCACTTTATATTCTTGATTTTGATATTTCACTGATGGATCCCTTTGATGATTTATCTTTTTGATGGGTTGGCTCATTCCATAATCAGTTTAAATTAAACTGAAAGGTTTTGCCTAGATGTTAAGAGTTCGGGGTTTTATATACATTAAGACCAAAGTTTTTCTGGTTTCGTCCCCTGATTCTTCCCTATCATAGTTTTTCACGTGTGTTGAGACTTCTATTGTTATTGGCCGATTTGAATTTTATCTGCTTCTGATTGGTTTGTCATTTGATGACAATAGATTACCTTCCGGCTTATTTGACTGCATTTTTTTCTCTCATGAAATAGTGCTTTGTCCGCAGTATGTTTTTACGGAAATTTATACGGTACTCGTGTGATTGTTACATCCATTGTTATTTGATATTTTTCATCAAATGTCTGACTTGCTGCTAACTATTTTACGCTTTGCGGTTTTTATTGAATAATTTTTCGATTATAATAATTCCTATCCTCTATTTCTCTATATTTATACGTTGTATCCCCCAAGTAATCAATTAAAGATTCATATGAATCAGCCGAGCAGCCTACTTTTCGTATTCTTTAGAATCTACCATTGTATTTCCAGATTTCCTTTTTGTTTTTCTTATTTTCAGAGCTTCTTGAAATCTTCACCTTAGGTTATATTGTTACGGTATTGGAACAGCTATAGTGCAGAAACGTAGGCCTAATACGAAAGATATTGTGAGCTGCGACTCATAAAACTGCGATTGGTTAAGGGAAGCAACACGTGCCAGGGCTTAGGCTTGTGAGAGAACATATTTCTATTTGTATGAAATAAATGCGATTCAATGTTACACATGCAGTTTTTTCATTTGGTTTCCATTCAACTGATTTATTGATAAAAAGCGCTTCACAGTAACATAATAGTTAAAACTACGAATATGTTGAAACTGACGTCATGACACCATTGTTTAATTAATTTGAATTTTGTTATTGTGGTTAGTTAGACGGTAAAATTGTTAAATCTTTCCTTTTCTGTAAGGAGCTTAGCAATATACTATTTCAATTTGAAACTAAGCGACAGCAGTTTTAGTCTCAACATATTTCAAGGTGTAATTTACAGAAAAATGCAAACATCAAGAAGTATAATAGTATGAAACGAACGTATTAAGTATATTAAAAATGTAAGTGGAGTGAATTGGTATCCTATCTGCTATATTTAAGCACTAAAGTAATTAGTAGAGTAGAATAAACTTGTCTAAAAGTACACAAATTGGTATATTTTTAAATATTTATTTAATTAATTCAAATTAACGTTTTATTACGTTTTGCTCCCAATAATGAAAATATGATTATAGAAAAAACATATTATAACAGACTTTAACGTGGAACAAGGCCTAATTTAATAAATATAATTAATAAATTAAACGAAGTAAGTAGATATGTCAGAGAATAATTATTTTCCTCTTTGACTTGTAATCACTAAAAATATTTTGTAAAATGTGGTGGGAAAATAATAAATATAAATAATGAGAAATGTTTCACAGTTTTTATATATTCTAATGTAATGTCATATAACATGAGATATTCAGGGAAGTAATATGTCTTTTCCGTTTAAACAGGCGAGATAACTGATATTCTATGCCTGCTGTAGACAATATAATTCCAGATTCCCTTCGTGTAAATTACATTTCTTATTATTCACAAACATACATACATTGATTTTGTTGCTGAAGAGTATGTTTTTGACATATTTCAAAGTTAAATTGTAAGAAAGAAACAATAACAAGAAAGCGGGAAATTATAACTCCTTCTATTGGCTTGCTTCTTTCTAATGCTTTATGGTTTTTACTGTTGTTCATTCCTTAAAATTTGCATATCTTGCGGTAATAATTAGCACCTTACATTATATGTTAGTAATTATAAATAAGTTTTTTTTAAATTTTCTACAATATATCTATTTTAGAGTCGTGAAACATTTATGTTATAATCGGTCTTTGCCTCTAAAACAGTACACATATTTCACGACTATTTGAAAAACGGTTGAAATTTATTCCACCACTGACACACTTCAATGTAAATACTTAAAAAGTGTACGTTATATTTTGTCTAACGTTTTTAGTTAAATTTTACATTAATTTTATCCTAACGATATTCAGAATTTTATAAATACCTTTACTTTAAATAGAATTTAACTTGAAGTATTTCTTAAGGAAACATATCTACATATATCAAATCCAATGTATGTATGTCTGTCTGTCTTCTGTTTGTCCTTCATGCGTTACCAAACCGTCCATCCGATTGCTTTGAAATTTTGCATCGTAACACAGGTTAATCTAGGCCATTTACCAAAGTCTTAGGACATTAGGGCTGTGTCCCACTGGACTTCAAAGTTTCAATGTTAATCTTTTGGAAGAAAGATTTCTTTTGATTTTATCAGGGGCACAAAAACAGCTGTTCGTATAAAAAGCATAGCAACACGTCATGTTTGTTTGCATTCATTACCATAGCAACATTACTTAGCAAATTTGAAGAGTACTAGCTTTTTGAGGTTACATTGACAAAAATCAAGCAATAGCGAAGCATTGTCGGGTACACTAGTTTTTCATAAATATGATGTAAGATATTCTGTTAAGGACTATATTTTTTAGTTGATCATATTAAACTAATTGCTAAAGATCTAAGATAAAGTCTACCGCTAGATTGATTACTTTAAGTGTCATTTTGACGAAGTTCAAGTTGGTGCTTGAAACTTTTCAATCAATATTATTTATTAAAATTAACTTATTTTTTGTCAGTCACGTCGCTTTTTATACACTTTTTATACTATTGTTAATATTATCCCTCATGGTTTCACAATCAACATTACAAGTAAAATAACTTCTTTGTATTTTGTAAGAATTATATTTTAGAGTTTTATTTCTATTTTATTTTAATATTTTTAAAGACAGTTTAAGTATACGAGTATAGTATTTTGAAGAAATAAAAACATCTTTTTGTTTACGAGCAACAATAATAAATATATTGATAGATTTATTTTACAAAAAACACAAAACATAGTTAGTAATTTATTGTTTTTAATTGCCAAGTGTTAAGAAAAAGCTATAAAATAAAGAATTGCAAATAAAAATGTTTTTTGGAAAGCATTTCAAAATGCAAGATTGCCAATTAACTCCAAGAACGCAACAAGGTTGGCCACGAAAAGACGACGTAACATGTGTTGTGCTGCTCCATCATACGAAAATTCAATCATAAACAAACTTATCAATATAAATATTGTTTGTAGTTTACTTAAGAACTACGAGGAAATCATAGTAAAAATGTAAAATTGGTTACCTTTTCAAAACATGACTGGAATAATTATAATAGTTGGCTCAACATTTAGCGTAATTTAGTTGTCCTGGACAATTTTGAAAAACGATTAAATTCAATAACAAATATTTATTTGTGCAATTATCTAAATAAAACGAAAATTGTAATTGCGTAACTATGTTTTTTATTTTTGTGAAATAAAATCCATCAATATAATATTATTCTTGCTCGTAGTCGAAAAGAATTTTTTTATTTCTTCAATACTTATATATTTAGACTATCTTACAAAATATTAAAATAAAATAATACAAAATAACTTTGACGTAATCCGCAAAAGTTACTGTATTTGCAATATTGTGAAGTTATGAGGGAAAATATTAACAATGGTATATATTAAGGTTTATATGAAGCAATTAAAATAAAGAAAAAAATACTAAACTCTACAAGAGCTTATTCTACCGTAACTAAGTTTGACATAGCCAATAGTAAAATTTGAATCAAAAGTACAAAAATTGCAGAGCCATTAAAGTGGGACCTTATTTCAGTATCTCTGGATGTATATTATTGAGGAAAGCTGTATAGTGATGATACAGTGTTAATGCTTTAGCAAAACGTTTATTTGCAATAAAGCTGACATAAAATATAGCCATTAAATTGATTAGTCAGCGCTACGAAATTGTATAGGAATAAATAAAGTTACAATCACAGTTTAATAACTTATCAGTCTAAGCGGACCTTAATGTTAATTTATCTAAAAAATACAGTACTCTCAGTATTTCTTTTTCACTAATATTTTTACTTCAAGTTTTTAAATACTTTCTTTTTATTTCAGTAAAAATAATGATTGAATCGAACACTTGAAATGATTAATATAACAGATCTTGGTGGCTGAAGACGTTTAGTAAATTATGTTTTCTATATCTTTATACAAATTTGTCTTGATTGTTTTTACAAATATATAATAAGAACACTTTGTTAACCAAAATACTGAATTACTTTTTAATAACACCATGGAATAGCAATATGTTTAATAAACTATCAGAAACAATATAAATATATACAAATATGTTACACTGGGTTTAAAGTACAAATACATATTTATTATTTTAAAATAATACGTTTTTAATATACTCGTACATTTGTAGCCATTGAAACTATAGATACAAGGAACTACAAACTATACTTTGCATGTCTGTTGAACAAACTAATTAGTTTTCTTCAAACCATAGTAATAAATATTATTCTAGGTTTTATTCTGCATAATTACATTGTTACATGGATACTTTTAAGTTTGTATACTTTTATCGATAATTTGTTTATAGATAAACAATAAAAGAACAATTAATTAACGTCATGTAAAAAACAATTATTAGCTTTTATTAAGTTTATTACAACGCAGCCTCCAGACTCATAGGTTCCTTTTGTTATTTTAAAATGGAATTGGGCAAACGCTGAAGGCTGTTAACAAGGATCAGAAATAGTTCTAAGGCTGTTCTTAATTCCAAGACCTAATTGTTCAAGATCTACAGAGACTTGATCTTTACTACCACCACCGACAGCTACATAGCCTACATAAGTTTTTGTAAGATATTTTATCTTTTCAATCATAATTTCTAATGCTTGTCGTAAGAAAAAATAAGGTACACAGACACAAACAATCAACAATAATTATTACTTAAGCCTATACTAAATGTGCTTTAAATTTGTCCAAATATATAACTGTATTCTTCCTCAGAATGTAAGTTGGATTACAAATTTCTTTAATATAACAAGTTTGACTTATTAAATTCCTAAACTTCGAAATAAGTGCAAAGAAACATCTCTTTTTAACATAATGTACGAGCAAATCTCTGATTGATGACAGAACTTTAATTAATTTTATTCCCATAAAATCTCCACCTTTCATAATAATTAAAAGAACTAATTTGTTGTAGAAGTTTGAACGGAACAAATCATCGTCAAGAATATTTCTTGGTAATTATCTCATTTTACAATCAGTTTATTAATCTATCAAAAACTTTTCAAAGTGGTTTAACTTACTGTATTCTTCAAGGGAGAAAATAATATAAACTCATTTTTATAATTATTAAGCTTAACTACTTACTTTATGCCCGTCACGTGACTTTCTTCTCTTTTTGTATGATGTGTTTCGGAGATTATTCCATAATTAGACGCATATCATTCTTGCGAGGTCGTCAAACATTACATAAAAAACACATGCACACATGCACTGAGAATATATTAAAACACTATTTACGCGTATCCCACGCAATCCCGTATGGTGGTCTAAGGACAGCTGTCAGTGCAAGGTTAAGTAACCATTCGGTGAGTTTGTTTGTAATGATTGACGACCTCGCAAGAGAGATGTGCGCCTGATGATAAAGTAATCTCCGAAACGCGTCATATAAAAAGAGAAGAAAGTTACGTGATGTACATATAGTAAGTAGTTTAGCTTAATTATATAACGTTGACTTGGATACCAAAGAAACATGAGTCATTTTTATATTACTTAAAGCAGGCAGATGAGAAAGGGGATTCAGGTGAGGTAATCTGGAAATTGTAAAATTTAAAGTGTAGTGTCTATCAATTTTTAAAATGATAAAGTCTTATTGAAGTGCCGGTAGAACTTCTGCACGATAAAATGGCTGCATAGATGGGCTGATTATGAGAGTCCTCTGCGAACTGTCAATTCAGGGAATTGGGGGGGGGGGGGGGGGGGGGGGGGGGGGGCGACATCCTTGGCGGCGCGCCACCAACCATTCAGTAATGGTGTAAAAGAGCAAAATAATAGGAAATTTAATGGCAAATGACAATTCAAAAACCATTTCATTTAGCCAGCCTGAAAAATAAAGGAAGACGAAGGATGAGGATAAGTGGAGAGACAGACAGGATGAGGGAGGTGACCTTGTATTTGTCACAAGTCCCGCCGAACTTCAATCAAATCACGTCACTACTCATGTCTTCACCCCTCCTCCATTCCTATTTTACACATGTCACATTACGTAATCATTCATATACAACTCTCGCTCATTCATTTTAATTTTATTTTCTCGTAACTCTCCGAACCACTAGAGTTGTCTCGAAGCTTCCGCTCTTGTTAGCGAATTTCCATAGTAAAGATGAACTATTGCATTGACTTATACCACCAGTCTTCCTTACTTTGCGATGCCATTGCCGAGTTATCCAAAACCAAAATCGACGACTCTTCCATGTTACCACACCATTAACCTATCACATTCTGAGTCATATAAACTTCTTTTCGTAAATAGTATTTGCGTTATGTTTGCTTTTATGATATAGAGTGGGATACAATCTATACATCGTGAATCACAGGAATGGTTTATACTTTACAGGAATGTAAGTGTAACTGTGTTAACATACCCCCACTCAATAACGGAGACCCTGATCTGGTGACTATTAATTATTGACGATCGAGTGCTTTAATCTAGTGCTTCGTGAACGGTTACCGGCAACGCGCGTCGCCCGTATATATATAATTTTAAATGTGAACTCGTTTTGTGTTGTTTAAGTGTTTTATTGTGTGTTTTATGTATATTTGAGAATGACTGAATGATAGCCGAAACGCGTCATATGAAGTGGTAATAGACTACTTTCATAAACATTAAGGATTGTTCGGCAGTATCACCTCACAAACAAGGTAAATTAATTAGTAATTAAGGTTTTGCTTATTGCTACAGAATGTATAAATTTTATATTAAAGTTAAATAATTTTTTAAAATAAGTTTTATTTTTGTTAGTAATTTCAAACATTTAAATAAATTGAAATCTGTCTGAAATAGTTATATATAAACTTATTAAAATTGTATTTAGGATCAAACACTTTTCTTTCATCCAATTAAATAATTAAACAATGAAACGAACAAAAATGACTGAAAACTACAAGAAGTCAATAAAAACTACGATTCAAGATAATTTAATAATCAACATTTTTATGTTAAAAATTATTATTACAGTTAAAACTATAAATCACTTTCCTCGCAAAGAAAATGAAAACACGAACCCGTAAAGACAAATTATATTCTTTCATCTGTATTATAACTCTGAAATGAAAACACCTAATCTTCGTGAAACACAGCTTTGAGATTTCCCATAAGGTTAATTGAGTTTCTCATTGAAAATTGGCTATCAGGAATGCCGGCAACGTTAAAGCATTATAAGGTTATCGCTTGGAAACAATATAAATTGATATAACCAATTCCTATTGCACGGCGTTCCCGTAACAATACATATATTGGAAGGATACAATTTCACTTTGATTTAAAATTACTTGGAACACAATCTTGTAAAGCAACGATGCTTCTAATCTTATCCTGGAGCCATGTGTGATTAATATCAAAACTTAGATTCATCAAAGATCCAACTTCACAATAAGGTATAATTCAAAGCAATTGCCTGATATAGAAGTTTGGAAGTGAAATGAAACAACGAAATACGATTTTTCGTTGTAATCTCCCTTTAGTAAAGCTTTAGTTAATATAGCATTGTATTTACATCTAGTATTTTACTAACAACATTATGGAAAAGTCACTATAACCTACACTAATTTTATAAAACATAAAATAATTAGTTTTGTTTTAAAAATAAAGAAAATTTTTTTAAAGGTGAAGTGCCCCCTTAAGAAAAACTAAAGGAAGAGTAATTGACATTTACCAGATAGATAAATAATAATTAATAGTTTTGTTCTTCCGATGTTTTGAATTTAATTCTAAACGTGTAGGGTATTTTAGACAGTACCTTTGTGAATTTTTACAACCTCCAAATGGAGTGAGCCTTTTTGTGTTATGTTTAATGTTTGTAAGTTTTATATAATCTGATGATGGGAAAATGCTCAAAATTGCAATAGTTTAAAGGACAAACTAATCGAGGATTAATTGACCTGAGTAAATCACTTATAATGTAGTAAAGTAGGATATTCTGCAGAAACAATCCTTTCTGCTCATCCTGCCTCTTTCTTTTCGCCAGTAGATTTCAAAGTTCTTATTTATTTCCAGAGGAGATTGTGGAAGTATTTAGACGATTGAAAATAAAATTGAAAGAATTTTATACCGTGCCTTCCAAGGGAGTTATGATTTGTTGACTTTAAACTTTTATTTTTCCACTATTGCGCTAATGGTGCAGTTATAAAACGTTTTCGGGGAGAAGATATTGGAAAAAATTTGACGATTTACATTATTTTGAACGTAATCGACATGAACAGAATATGATCGGGGGAGGGGGTAGAGGGCATTATACTTTCAGAGTAATGCATTTTTTGTGTTGCGACCTTATTTTAGTCACCTTATAGCTGTAAGGGTTGGTCGTATAAAAAGTTGATTATTAAATAAGTACTAGGCAATATTTACACGATTTGCAGAATTTGGAACAGGACCGATATTCTTCTAAGAGAGTAATAAATGTATTGTTGATTAACACTGACTACGTACACACTGCTGTGGAGTGAGTGCAGACATTTTGCTGTCATTCAGAAACAGTCATTGTTAACAACTTTTTTCCTTTTTTTTTTATTGACATATTACAACTGAGGTTATTTACTTGTCTAGTAATTTAATTATCAGATTTTACACTTTAAGGGATATACCAATTGGTTTCTGCCCATTAACATCTATATATTAAAAGAATTTATGAAAACTTGTGGCAGTCAGTACGGCCATTCTATCCTGCCGATTTCCTTATTTTTTTTTTAAATTGCAGGTAATCATTCACAGATATGTCATCAAGCATTACAAATCATGTATCTTTCGCCTTACAAACGTTATAATCAAATGCAAATTTCTGCTGTGTATTCCTTATGGGTTTTTTTTGGGTTCTTTGTCCACTTTGCGTTCGTATAAAATTCATCCGATTGCTTTAAATTTTGCATAGTAACACAGGTTAACCCTGGGAAGGTTTTAGGCCATTTACCAAAGTCCTATTACATTAGGGCAACGCCCCAGTGGCCCTCAAAGTTTCAATGTTAATCTTATGGAAGAAAGATTTCTATTGATTTTATCAAAAACAGCTGATTTTATCAGGGGCACAAAAACAGCTGTTCGTATAAAAAACTTAGCAACACATCATGTTTGTTTACTTTCATTACCATAGCAACATTACTTAGAAAATTTGAAGAGTATTACCTTTTTGAGGTTACATTGACAAACTAAAAACAAACACAAACAAAAATCAACGAAAAATGCCAACTATATTTTAATTCAATTCAAACATTGGTTGTTATAAACCTATTATATATAAAACAGCTAATTTCGATCAAAAACTGAACATAATTTTAGGATGGGCCTACAATGAACCAAAACACCAATTGGGCTAATTATTAGAATCAGGTTTTATTATAATTCTTCACAACTACCAGTTTTTTTTAGATTAGGTAAAATTTTCCAACTGCGAACAAAGCGAAGCAGCCATTTGAGGCCGAAGGCCGAGGAGGGGTTGGGACGCGGAGCGTCCAGGGGCAGAGCCCCTAGTTAATTAATTAAATCCAATGACTTCTTTCTGCACAGTCTGTTTTAAATCCCATACTAGTGTCCAGGAGAGTTCACGAGCTTAAAAACTTAACAGATTGGTATTTATGGAATCTGTGAATCATAAACAAAGAGGATAACACAAAGTTAATTTTATTTGACTTTTCTAACTAAAGACCTCAACCTACAGTTTCTGGTGTACGTTTGAATACGCACATATGTGTAGAATGGAGAATCGGCTGTGTACAATTAAGTTTACATTAGGACAAGTTCTTTTTTTTTTCAGTTTTAGAAATAATAATTTAATGGTTTCTCGGTGAAAAATCTACGTATATTCAGAGCACAGAGAGTAATATTAGAATCAATTTTTAATGTAAAGATTTTTAATCACAAAACGTTGAGCAATTAAATATGATTCTAACAAAACTCTCTTAACTTAACGAAGCGAGAAATGTAAAATTCTTTCCTCCGAATGATATAAAGAAAATATATAAATACTGTTTTCTTTTTTCATTAAACATTTGTTTCACATTGAATTATTTAGTTTATACATTTCTTATTTACATTCCCACATACCGGATGAAATTCCTATAATTCCCCCATAAGAAAACACAGGAAAACTTAATTCATTCTTAAAACATATTGTCAGAAGTCTAAAACGAGAACTCGTAATGTCATGCTTAAGTCTCGGGTTTTATTTTTTCAGTATATTATACTAAATCAGTATCAATATAAATGTGTGTAAAGCAAAACTTGTTATACATTTTACCCGTCATTTTATGAACATTTTGAAATTATAAATACAATTATAATTTATTTACTTATGCAAGTGCATTTGGTTTTAACCATCAGAACTTATCCCCCATGAATTAGATCGAAATATAAATACAATGATAACACATTAACTTCCCTACAGAATCCATATTTTTATAAAATTAATAATCCCAAGAGATAGTAGAAAATTACAAAAGAAATAAATATTTCTAGTCTTAATGTTTATCTAAATTTCTATCTATCTATGAAATACTACTGACTCACTCACTCATCTCAGTATCTCGAAAACTATACCTCCTAGGAATGTGAAATTGGTACACATATTACTCACAGGCCCTAAAGGCGTACTAAGAAAGGATTTTGAAATATTTCGCGTTTAAGGGTTGAAACAACCCCTAAAACCATAAATATTGTTTGCTTTATATCTTAAAAACTATATGGCCTAGGAACGTGGAATTTAGTACACACATTGCTCATAGGTACTAAAAGCGCACTAAGAAAGAATTTTGAAATATTTCGCGTTTAAGGGTTGAAGCAACTCCTAAAAAGTTAAATATCGTTTGTTTTTTATCTCAAAAACCATATGGCCTTTTTGGTTGAAACAACCCCTAAAACCATAAATATTAATTGGTATTCTTTTCTTAAAGCTAGAGATCTGAAATTTGGAATTTATTAATTTTAAGGAAATATTTAAATGTGTAAAGCTGATCAAATCCATCCCGATTGTTATAGTCTACTTTCCTTAAAGCCAAAAAGCTGAAATTTTGTACATTTATTTCTTACAAGATACATAAAAAAGTAAACCAGTTTTACATTTCGTTACATCCTGCTAGGGGTGAAAATGTGATAACAACCACTACAAACAATAAATATAAATTGTTATACCTTCCTTAAAGCTGGTAATAATACAAACCTGATAATTTGTAAATTTATTTACTACAGGATAAATAGAAAAAATAAACCAGTTTTAGATTTTTCAGTTTCTGCTAAGAGGCGAAAATGTAGTAGCCTACGTACCCCTAAAACTATAAATAATTCGACCACGCAGCTGGACCGCTGACGTGAGTTGAGCAAATTTCCAAAATTAAGTTTATAGGCCTATGTTTTAGGGTTTCAACCAACAATTTGGGAAATAGGTCTACTCAAGAAGGCGTTGAACAGCTGTCTGTGTGTACGCAATATATTAGTAGAATTTGTTTGCGCCTAGTGGCCTCGCGAGTTTGCACACTTGGCTTCAAACCGGGTACTTTTATGGAATTTTACGTTTTGATCGATTTTGGGGGAACCAAGCGAGCTATAAGGTTGCGTAAAAAAAACAAAATGTGCAGAATAACATCCTACATTTATATTTTAATTCTCGTAGTAAAAATTAAAAAAATAGTTACTTCCGGTCAAAAAACGTACTTCCGGTTGTTGGATTTTTTTGGCTAACGAACTCGTCCGAGCCACATAAACAACCAACATGTGTACCAAATTTGTACCAAATCGGACTTAAAATACGGCCGCTAGAGTGCGAACACGTATATACATATGAATTTTAATGACACCCCAAAAGTGTTCTGGGGACCAGGATCGGTGCTCATTTGCTACTCCCGACCTTGGGTCTCACCATAAAAGGGCCACTGCAATAGCTCATTTTTCCTGTGGAAATTCGCTAATAATAATTGAATACCGCCTAGGAACGTGAAATTTGGTATACATATTGATAACATGCACTAGAGGCACTAAGAAAGGATTTTACAATATATGGCCTTAAAGGGTTGAAACAACCCCTAAACTATACATATTATTTGTTTACTTTCCTTAAATCTAGAAAGCTGAAATTTTGTACATTTATTTCTTAAAATCACATATAAAAAGTAAACAAGTTTTACTTTTTGTCACGTTCTGCTAAGGGGTGGAAATGTAGTAACAACCCCTAAAACAATTAATATTAATTTGTATACTTTTCTGATAGCTAGAGAGCTGAAATTTTGTACATTAATTTCTTACAAGGTGCATATAATATAAAACAGTTTTACACTTTGTAACGTTCTGCTAAGGGATTGAAAAGTAGTAACAACCCCTAAAACTATAAATATTAATTGAATAACGTTGAGGAATGTGAAATTTGGTACACGTATGTTCATAGGCACTAGAGACGCACTAAGAAAGATTTTAAAATATTTGGCCTTTAAGGGTTTAAACAACTCCTACAAAAATTAATGTTGTTTGTTATACTTTCCTTAAAGCTAGAAAGCTGAAATTGTATACATTTATTTCTTGAAAAACACATAAAAAGGAAACCAGTTTTACATTTTTTATGTGCTGCTAAGGGGTGAAAATGTGATAACCACTAAAAACTATAAATATTAATTGATTTTCTTTCCTTAAAGCTAGAGATCTGAAATTTGGCATTTATTAATTTTAAGGAAATATTTAAATGCTTAAAGCTGATCAAATCTATCACTATCTATGCATGCGCATATTAAAGTCGTATCTGTTCGATCTGCAACATCCAGCTAAGACTGTGATTTACCAGTCTGTAGATTTAGCGGTTGAAAAAGAAGACGCTCTTCACTCTGAATCCTTTATTTTTAATTGATTTAAATTATTTAGCAAACATACCTTGACGAAGACGATTGACGGGCAGCCAATGAATAAACATACCAATCTAATTGAAAATACATGTAATAATTCTCTTTCGTGAAATAAAAGATGAAAGAAAATGAGAGAGAAATATTACAATTATGTAACATAGTGATGCAAAACAATTCCCCGTAGCGAAGCACGGGTATTCAGCTAGTATACAGATAATGAATACGCAACACATGACAAATATCACACTGTAAAAAACATAAGAACTGGTCACTAGGATCTCTTTTTAAATTTTGATATCGTAAGAGTGCACGACAATGCAGTAAACCCAAAACAAAAAATAGCCATACGAACAAATACAAATAAAAATGCATGTTGTTAACACACTGCTTGTATTTTCATGGTTTTTATACATTTTAAAGATACAAAAAAACTGAGCTAATGAAAGTTGATTAATATATTAATTATACACTGGCTAAGCAAACTATTTACAACTAAGAGAGAAGAACAGAGTGGAAAAGATGTTAAAAGCTTAAGTCGACTAAATTAAATATATAGTTCGAAGTTTGTATTTCGCGTTTGGTTTACTTTCGCTGAACTGTCTTCTCCATCTTTATCAGGCTTACTGAAAGTAAACACGTAAAAACTTTAAAGAAACGTCAAAGAGAAGGCGTCACTGTAGCTGAGGGGTTAGCATAAATTATTACAAAGCTCAAGAATCTCGGTATGAACCCGGGTGATACAGTAAATCCTTTCCACCTTAACAAAATAAACAAAAATAATATAATTTGTATTCAAGTGCAAAATTTTTATTTTGAGAATTTGCATGTTTTAAAATTGTAATCCCATTGTTTAGACATCCGATGTATTACATATTACATAGACATTATTCGGATAAACTAATTGTCATAATGTAATTAAACTATTTAATGGAGAAAATCAAAACTTAAAGTTTATGGTTGATACAATAAATGTTTACCCGTAAAGAAGAAACTTCAATAAAGTGCCTTTTTAGAATTCTCCTACGTTAAACTTTCAATCTTGATTTTTCTCCTGAACTCGGAACGTACTCTGTATATTTTATAACTTTTGTTGGTTAAGAAGACACTTTGAGTTAAAGGTCCCTGGAGGAATCAAACTACCACAATCGCGACCATGGTTCTGTTCTTACCTTTGTCTCTTTTACCAAACTGTGTAATCTTAATTTCAGATCAAGACATAGTTTATTTACCCCATCTGTAAGTTACTTTATTTTGACGTATATTAGATGTAAGAGGGAAAAATGTTCATTTGGATTTCCTTTCACATTAAAGTATAAAGTTTATTTTTTTTAACAGATAGAAAAGTAAAATAATAATTATAATAATAAAAATAAAATTTTAAGTTTTATTACACAATAGAGGAACTTATCAAAAGGCATTAAATTAGATAAAAAACGTCTTGTCAGAACAACGACTATTCATTTGCTTTGGAAATATAATCAGAATTTCTATGATGTGTATAATCTTACATAAAAAATAACTGTGTGGTTACCTACATTTTTTTAACATGATTTTAATTTTTTGTTCTAAATTTGATCTAAAAAATACTAAATGAGTTTACCTTTAAAACAAAAGCACCTGACATGGGTTCAGTGTAAATTGAACTAGATTGTATCAACGATTGTTATACATATTTTAATTTGTAAATGTATATGTAACAATTACAGAGCATACAAATAATAACAGCTTTTTACTTGATTTTATAATGTTTGTTAAACTATGTTTCCTATATGAAACTTTCTATGTAACTGAATTTAGATGGCATTTCCAAAATTGAATTGCATTAGGGAAATACGTACTTTTGTCTGTTATATTCTATTTTACTAGTGATTTCTATATAAACATTTTCACACTTACTTATTTTAACGATGAAGAAGTATACTAAATTAGATAATCTTTTAAATCCAGGATCAATGAGTTAAAACTACGGAAAGCTGTGAATGTCATATTTTTAAACTGTGTATTTCGAAATATTCGTGATTCTAGCTTCTTTGGAACTGATAAAGTTTACATTTAGTCAAAGATCGGTTTACAAGCATATACAATTTTCTTCTAATCTTGTAAATTAGAATGCCTATTCTCTGATTGTCGTAATAAAAAAAAAGAAGAAATTTGAAATTACAGAAAAGAAAACATGCTGAGTACATCCCTTTGACCTAACCTCAGTTTTATTAAACTAATTAATCAATAGAACATACAAGTTTCAAAGTACAAATGCATTCTTACACGTTAATTAATAAAATCGTTAAACCGTACAGTTAATTAACTTTAGCTAACGCAAAGTTTATTAATTAATTGTCTGTTTTCAAGAATTGCAAAGTAGTTATATCTATGAAAACATTCTATTTAATTTGAATAATCTAAATTAAACCTTTATAGTATTATTAATATGAAACAATTGTGAATTTCCCGAATTATGAAGGTTCTATTTTCGTTGCGCACAATTCGATCAAGATACAAAACAGAAACTGTTCAAATAATAAATGAAATTTGCCAGATAAAACCAATTAATTAATTTTAAATAAATTAAATAATACAATGAACTTATAAAGGAGTTCAACATAAGTACATTTCGCTTTACGCAACGTTATTATTGTGAAATAAAATAATGAATAAATCGTAGATTACAGCTCTCAGATTTTATATGAGTTGATTTTTTTATACAAACAATCTCTGATAAATTCCACATTGCCGGTTGTTTTACTTTGATTTTCAAAAGGTTTGATTGGAACAATGGCAAACATTTTAATACTAAACCTCTAAATGTTTCTTAAAATTCTCGAATTTTTTGAAATCTTAAATAATTTATTTAAAAAACCAACCATTTGGAAATTAAAAGATTAATTTTGTTTTCAGTCAATTTATAATTAAGTAATGTTATTATTACATATCCTACATCTGTAAACCAAATTTAAAAATTCTCACGCTAGACTCGATCTGAAAATGTTTTTTTTTTTTTTTTTTTTTTTGTAAATAACACATACAAAATCTAAACATTATGTAATACAATCAATTATGAGGATAAATTGAGTGCCCGTGTTTTAAAATTCGAAACTTGATTTACAACAGATTCTTAATTACTATTCATTCATTATTTACTTAGTTTAAACGTGAACACTATAGTCTCTAAAATTTAAACATTCGAAACACAAAGTCTAAAGTATCGGGAACAAATAACTATGCACAAGAAATAATTATATTTGACAAATTATTTAAATATTATTATACACCAACAAATAATGTTTAAATCAAATTCAAGCCGACTCAATACTGTCCCAAGCAAGTACATTCTTACTTAATAACCATCGTATTTTATGCACAGGTTCGTAGTTTCAGGAATTAGTTTGATGTCGGATTGTAAATTTATAATTTGAATGATAAATAATATGCTTTACTGGTATAATGGAGTTTCTGAGCCAGTATCTTAAACATTCTTGAAAATAAAGCAAGAAGCGTTTAGCGGTAGGTGCTACTAACGACCCATCCGTGTATCTACAGGCTGCAGTCTAGAAAAATGCAGAAATTAAAATTCCAAATCCATAAATAATGTGTTACAATGTGTTACACATTCTAAATATATAGATTAGAAGGCGTTTATAAAGATACAGACGTAACAATGAGCAGAATGGAAGTTTAAATACCTGTTTAAACAAATTAATGTGTTTCTTGAAAAACTGGGGAGCTATATTTTTTTAAAAGCTCAAGTTACAACTTTTACCGACTGGAAAACCTAGACACTGATTTTAAGGTTTAAACGGAATTTCGGTAGATTATAGTGTAAACAGAAAATTGTATAACAAACTATCATTTCTAATTTGTATTAAATGTATTCCGTGAAATCATCCTTAGACAATTTTTCCTTAAATCCAAGAAAAATCATGCTGTAAAAATTAAATAAAAGTTTATTTTGAATTGTATTCAAAACTTATAATTTGATTGCATTGCACAATTATTTTAAATCCGTAATATTTTATAAAAATGTTTGATCAATCTTTCATTAAATAAATATTAAATAATTAAATACTTAATTATATTAATAAACTTAACAACATTAAAGAAAATCTTGTTCGTGAAAGAAGTTTTGAAGTAACCGACGTAGGACTTTCAATCTTCAGTTTCTTCCATAACCCGGAATGTACCTGTATATTTGATAACTTTTGTTGGTTAGGCAAAGACACTTTGTTTGAGTTTAAGGTCTCTGAAGGAATCACTATTATGGTCATTTTCTTACTTTTGTTTTATAAAGAAAGTTTGTATTTGTGTGCAATATCTATATATTTACTAACGTTATACACACTATTTCTTTATAACAACTTATGACTGTGATAATAATTTATTGTGTACTCGTATATGTAGATGGGTAATATTAGTGTATAATTAGAATTGCTTAATAAATATAGAACATTGTCAACAAATCTATAACTTTTTCATAATTCGTAAATAGTTTATTCATAAAGAGACTGTATTGTAAAAAAGGACATTATGATCTCTTAGACTATAGAAGCTGAAGTTTAGTACATACTCAGTAAAGTGAAAATTGAAACTCTTGTCCTTTAATTAATTATCTTATTTTTTCAATGCAGTCTAACAACATATCTATTTAACATACTTGAAATTTATGTAAATATAACATTTCGACCTCTTAAATTTATACCATTTTGAATGTCTGGGGAGAGGCATTTCAATATTAAATTGGAATTTAAACTTTTCTTTTTTTTTTTTTTAATGGATAGATGCTGTGTAGGGAAGGTTCTTCTATTCAGACCAAAATATTTATTTTATTTAGAAAAATATATAATTGTTATTTGAAAGTTGGAACCCTGGTACTTTCAAAAGTATCAATTGAGACCGCTCAGCGCGCCTCAGTAGTCAATTGAGTCGTCTGAGATAACAGAACTCGGCTATATTGAATATTTCACATACTCAAAATCTTCAAATCTTAATAAATAAAATACCATTGGAAAGGAAATGATTTGAACTTTAATTTTTGTATTTACAAACTTTTCTAAAACGTGCATTGTAATTATCGTTTTAAAATTGTAGTGCGAGAATGCACAACTTCATGACTCAAACTTGTCGCTTCTCTAAGGTTCAAAATCATTCGACACAGATTTATTTTGAGAAGAATATAAGGACCATTGGATTCGTCAAGGTTTATTATTTATAAAACTGGTTTACAATTAATTATTCGTCACACCTAAAGGTTCTTAGATAGTTTTCTGTAAACCCTTGCAATTGGACAGATTTCGACGAATGAGAAAGCACATTTTAAACACGTATAACCAATCGATATATTTATTTGTATAATGATATTTATACCGATTTGAAGAGAAAACTCCATATTCTATAATATATTCGTTTGATATAAAGTAGATTTATTTGTTTAATGTTTGTATTCTATTTGAGTATTTCCGTGAAATAAAGACATTTGTTGAAACCAATAATAGGCGCATTTTCCCACAGTCCAGAGAGGCTGGAACTGTAAGCGATAGGTTAGTAAGAGTTTTGTTTATTTGATCTAATTTACCGAAACAAGTCAAACAAATTGAAATAATTTTATAAAATAATAATTTTCAAGTATACAGTTCAATTCTACGATTTATTCTCTACAATTTGTTATAATATTTCATTTTTGGGTAAAGCATTAAACAGTATTCCTAAATAATGTTGCGAATGAGGCTTAATTTTGTTAGTGGTCTTGTTGTAGGAACATAAAAACTGGTGTTTAAAAAAAGGAAATTTGAAATTAATATATATTTTTAGACACTTCTATTTGTAAGTAAATTACAAAACTTTTGGAACTAGGGCATTAAAGAGGCTTGCATTTATGTAACAAAATCATCAGCACAGATAATTTGACTGTTTTGTGAAAGCCATGGTTGTTGTTCCGGATCAATGTCCTGTAACCTATTTTCGAAAACTAATCAACTCGACTTATTTTTGTGTACCGAAACATGCTAAGATAACATGCCAGTTTGTAAACTATCGATATTTATCCAGGTTATAGGTTTTATGTGTTTAAAGTATATTCTCTCGTTTGTCTTCATGAAATGTTACAAAATTCATAAAATATTCTTCTGTTTACTTCGATATGTATCTATTAAGAATACTATTACTTGGTTGTATGTTATTTAAATATAAGGGTAGTAATTGGTTTTAGTTTAATTTGACTTTACTTTTATATTTCAAATTGGATTTATATGAGTTAGATACATTTCTCAGACTACTGGTTGTGTAAATAAGTACCTTTGTAATAAAACACAGGAACCTATATTCGACATCATACTGTACAGGACATTTGGAAATATTGGAATTTTGATGGGTGTATTTAGAAAGTTTATAAAGAAGTGAACGAGATTCTTGAATCATATTTAATGTTTAACGGTTTTGGTATAAAATAAACTGAAAAAGTAAAAAAAAGTTATAATACTTTGAAAGTAACAAGTTTAAACTACTTAATAAAAGGTTTTTATTACTGCAAAACTATGTTATAATTACTGTCAGAATTGTCTTATTTATGTAAATTAAGTTCAATTAAATACGTTTTAATACAAAAAATAAATACTGTATTACATTTTTTTAAACTATTTAACAACCAAACTTGAAAATATTTCTGGTACAAAATGAATAATATTGAAAATAATAGAACATTTAAAAAGGGGAAACATGTACAAACTAAACAAGCACAAGTACAAACTAAACTATTATAATTTAAAATTTTGTAAAACATTGTTTGAAAGTGTATCTTAAATATAATCAATTTTTGTTTAGCAATAAAGATAGCTTTTCGCCATATAGTTATTTTTTTAAATGGTTTAAATATACACAATTAATTGATTGTCAATCATGTAGGACATTTTTTTATCACCATCACCTTTCGTACTATTCCTCCAAAGGAAGACATGTATATTACATCAACCATAAATACCTGACACTTCAGTAAACGGAATTAAAGATACAGTAAACCAGCTTATTTTCATAGTTTAGAAGATATATGTCGAGTTACATACTTTGATAAAGCAAGTGAACAACTACAAGGAAACACCGAGAGTCTGAAACATTGGAGTTACCTTGACGGCAAATGCTTGACTAAAATACAGTTCCTTAGTGATCATTCGCAATCATTCCATCTTTGACACAGTAAATCATCCACCGAATGTTTTAAATGAAGGTCTCTTTTCAAAGAGCTTCCCCAAAAACATTATACAGCTTTGTTCAGAGAGCAGACCACTGATCATTACCATAGTTTTTATAATTATTATTTATAATTTATTCTTTTTAAGTTTTACAGTTTCTACTATAAAATAGAGTAGGTAATTATATTTATAAAATACATCTATATATATTTGTATTTCTGTTTTAAATTTCGAGAACTAAAAATAAAATAATTTGTTTGTGATTTTAATTATTTATGGCTATACAAAATAATTGTTACAAAAAAATTGTGATGGATTAGAATTGGAGAAATTATGAAAATAAAAGGGTAAAAACATAGACTAATTCTATATACAACTTGCACTATAGAATATATTCCTGTAGGTAATATCCTGTTTTACCTACAGACTTTCAATACCAGACTTTCCTGACATAATAGTTAATTAGTTCTCTCAATGTTTGGCTCCAGTTTCCTCGATTAGCTTGTTTCTTGCTTAGTTTAATTATCTGCTTGATTAATGTTGTGTTGAACGTGATAGTTAAGTAATTGCTCAAGTAATAAACTTCACAATTATATACAATACAAGTTTATTTGTAGTTTTAAACAAAGTTCAAAAGCGTCTGTGTTAAGTGCTTCATATAAATATAAGATTCAGGTTCATTCATTGTTCTATTTATTGTGTTTTATTTGCAAGATCAATAGACAGTTTTAGGTACATCCTAAGGTACATTAGGATTCACAATACATTTTTAGTCTTTTAGATAATGTCGCATATAACATGCAAGTAAATATTTAAAGAAAACAGTATTTAAACATGTTGAGCCGCTGGAATGTTAGCGGTTGTGAATGATTAAGAAATCATTTTAAAGTATGGCAATAGTGTTATTTTCACTGGTATATTAAGAAATTTCGACAAACTGAATCCATTTAGTACCTTTATGCAAGACAATTTGGTTCTACACAAAGCAATGGCGAAAATGTCTCAATAAAGTATTTTTGAAACCTCTTGAGGAAACGGTAAAGTTTAATACGGAAAAGACATTAAGTAATATTATCTGCAAGACAATAATTTGACATCTCATTCTTGTAAAACAACAGTTGTATCACGTGCCTTTCAACAACATTAATGTACGTATATGTATACGCTCTCACACTACAGGAAACGTTAGCTTGCTACATGTACGAATGAAATTTCTATCGATCGAAACTCACAATGCCTTTTTAAATTAGTTTATACTTGTGATTTGGATGTCTTAGAATAGCGTCTTTGTATTTTCTATAGTGGTTTGAAAGAACAATGAGATTGGAATGCCAATAAACAATACAAATTCAAATATTTAAATTTCAATAGCAATATTTAATTAATTAAAAATGTATAATGGATTTCACCCACCTTATAGATTAAAAGACGTTCGCCATGTACCGTAGTCAAAATTAAAAAGAATATTAGAAATGTATTTCACGTCAAAACAATAACGTAAAACACATACACAAACACTAGACACAGTAATGTGAACGATATTTTTAAATTATACACTACGTTTCGCAAAGAATTTTAACACTTTAAAAGTCAGATGTTAAAAACTAATTTCTACGATTAGTGAGTAAAATCTCTCTGAGCGCCTAAAACTGGTTAACTGAGGGCTCTGTTGAAGGTCATTCCGAAGAACAAATCCCACCATATCAATTTCCCAAATAAGCCTGTCAAAAGTCTACTTACTTCATTTCGAATTAAGGATAAATAAATACACAGCACTAATGGTTGAAATAGGCTGAGAAGTACAGTTTCTTCTTACAGACATAATCGCTGTTTCTTTAAATACCATTTTTCTCCAATTATTCTCTTTATGTAAAAAATACCCCTTATCTAAAAAAATAGCATGGTTGTTAGCTATAACTTGTTCAGCAACCATCACCAGCATAAATGCAATTCTTATGCTCTGAAACCCGTTTTTTAAAAGGACGAGATGTTTATCCCTACGGTACACCACACTGGCCCGGTATTTTAACAAACAAAGTTTTAAATGTACCAATTTGGCTACAATAAGATAATTTTTAAGGCGTTCCTATTCTTGTGTATATTTGTCTTAATACAGTTTTTTTGCGACCTGTAGTTAGTTGTTAACTAAAATTAGTTAACAAATTAGAATTAGTTTAAATTAGTTAGTTAGTTTTATTGTTTTACCAGTATAAGATTGAATATAACTCCTAAACAGTTGGAATTAGAAAAAATAGGTACTAAATAATAAACGATTAAAAAAAAACATAATATGCCATAAAATATGTGATATTTGCAAACAATATAAATTGTCTTACTTAATCCTAAATACACTCTATATATTCAAAATAATCTTTCAAATCGATTTATTCGTTGTAAAGTAATGCACAGTAGGTTCTAGTCTAGTAACTGTAGTTCAACTGACTTATGCTGCTCCTTCTTATGAATTTATCTGACTAGTGTTACGATTAATAGTGTAGGATTAGGAATTATTTAATAATCACATGTAATAAAGAGTAGTTAAAAATTTATAAGTCCCAAGGCGAGAACACAGAATATAGAACATGGTTGGGTAAGACTGTCAAATATTGTGTAAGTGCTGACAGAAGCTAGACATACTTTAGAGACCTATAAAGTTATGTCAACTCAGTTCACTATAAAAGCCTAGATACGGGGCCAGACAGTTTTGGAAGACGGCCGGGAGCCCTGTTGATTGAACAGGGCAGTGTTTTAGGAAAGATATACGGTGTAGGCCGAAGCCTCTAGTGTTCGGCAGATCCAGCTGAAACATACTTGGGGAGTACTGGTACAAGGTAGGCAAACAGACTGTCTAATATTCATATTTAAAGAACTGTGTTTTGCTTATTGTCAAAGTAGAAGCCTATTAGCATTACGTGACATAGCTATTGTAAGTGTTTCGTCTTGGGATATAATTAATAGTAATTATAGAATCAGTAGATGTTGTTATTTAATATAAAGTCAGTTAGGGTTGTTATTTAATGTAAAGTCAGTTAGGTATTGTAGGTGTTGGTTATTATCAAGATAGTGTCATTCTACCACTGAACCACTGGAATATAAAATATAAGAATTGCAAGGTATATGAATTGTTTGAATTCTATTATTATAATCCCTTAACCTTAGTGATCCGTCACTTAGAACCCTGGGCAGTTGGAGTTATATTTCTACCCCTACCACTGGCTTTGGACGTAAAACAATTAATGAGTGAACTGAGATAATACATTAATGTAGGTTGAATACATTTTAGATAAGAAACAGATAAGTTCACGCAAAGGTGTTAATGAAGTGTAAACTCTCCTTTATAATTTACGATTTCGCATGTTGAAGGAGTATGTGTCTGTCACTGACAAGTTAATTTACTACTCTGTTATTGAACTAACTTTAATTAATATCATGTAAATCATGTTTGGTATCTTAAAGTCTAAAACAGAAGTTATCTTACACTCACTGTTAAATTAATTACGTTTGACGTGGGTAATTCTTACAATGATCAAATAAATTTAATTTCATATAATATGAATAATTTTGTTGGTTTATATTAAATTATAAAATAAAGTTTGAACTAATTGTCTTAATTTACACATTTATACTATTTTAAAAGTTCAGAGTATTTTCTAAATTTGTTGCATGGTGTGACGAGATTAGTAAAAACATAAATAAAAATAACAAAGTAGTAATTCACGACGAGTGGGCGGGGGGGGGGGGGGATAAGCTTCTTACTGGATTGGCTGCCTCGAGGTTGTTGCAATACAAATGGTGGACTGTGTTTTCTTATCATCAATCCTCACTACAATTTTTTTCTAGAAGAAAATTAGGGGTTTGTTGAATGTTATTAAGTTTTAGAAATTTAATTAAGGCTTGTGTTGTTGCGTACAATCGTATGCCAGAAATGCTTGAATAAATAACTGATTACTGTTATTATTACCTGACACCTTGAAGTAATGTTATTTTACATACCCAGACTTGAAAACCATAAAAATGTTAATTATATTACCTTAATAAGGTTTATCTTGTGATTTCTTGTCGTAGTACTATGACGTCATGTTTTGGAGTCGTAACGCCATCACCTGGTCATATTCACTCTGGTGAGAGTGTACATTAAAATGTTACATATATATATATTCACACATGACACAGACATTAATTCGTAAAATAAAATGGATGCCCATCCTTGGAGTACTGACGGTATGATGCAAGGTGACCTACCGATCGTTATCTCTGTTTATTTTATTCTAGTGGGTAATAGCCGAATTATTGGTGAAATTGAAACGAAAGTTGGTCATTTAATACTTCATTTGGCGTTCGTAATCTTTATATTTCGTACGACTTTATTGCATTCATTAATCTAACTTTTGTACAGGTATTTAACGCTTCCACTGTTGAGTGGAAATCTCCCGGCTAATGGTTAATTTCAGCGAAGTGCCACTCGTAAAATTCGACTTGGACATTATGGAATTATTGTTATTGAGATGTTTTTTCAACAGTTCATTGAACGTTCTCGAGCAAGGGTTGATATCCCGTAGATTTTTAAATCAGTATTTTTGACTTAGGTAAAAAATAAAATAAACTTTATTTACAAGAATATTATGTATAACATATATGGATACCTATCTAAGTAATGTAGTCATAATTAATTTAGGTAAGCTTTAAGACAACATTGGATACATGTATTTAGAAGAATCTGAACATAAACTCTTCTAAGATATGCTAATATTAATCGAAGTTTTAACATACCATAAGTTGGGAACGGCCGATGTTGTACTTAATGCAACAAACAGGAATTGAAACAGTATACAGTATGGTAATTAATAGCGACTATTATTCGCAACCTTAGTGTATCCCACTGTTTATATTCTTTAGCAGAGACTGAGTTGAAAGATAAAATTAATTGGTTTCGCAATGATTGTACAACTTATAATACAAAAGATTCGTCAATCACATTACGGCGAAGTAAATGGTCTTTCACCACTGAAAGGCATATTGAAATTTTCATTTCTGAAGAAGCGAAGGAGTTACTGGTAAAACTGTTTTCGTAAACTAATCTCCCAAAATCGCTAAACCAGTTGTTGTTTTTTGTCCTTTTTCTGTTTTTGTTATTTTTATATTTGATAGCCAAGTAATAACGGCATCGTTTTATTATTTTGTTGCGGGTAACAATCAACTTCAAAAGGTTTATTTTGTTTGTAAACTGCATTTTAATTGCGGAATGTTAATAGAATTTTTCATATACATTTTTTTGAAGTGTTAAATATACTATAAATAAACATTATAATTTAAATTTCACCTGAAACCCACATTTTAATGTGAGAAACCTTACAAAGTCTAGAATAACCCCACACCATCATGTTGGAAAGGTTTTATAAGACTGTGTCTACAGAAGTCACGGTAAAAGGAGTGGTATAATGTGAAATTACATTCTTCAAGAGATGTACTATTAAAATACCAAATATTTAATCTTACTAGAAAATCGTTTTTTTACATTTGCCTAAAGTTTCCTTTGGTAGGTTGTGTTTACTTAGTGAAGATATTTTAACCATATATAATTATTCACATTGTGTTACTAATTATACAAACAAATACAGATTATAAAGTTTACATCAATGTTTAACACAAACAAATTAGTGAACTAATATTACAATATTAATTTGACGATAATTACATTATAAGCTCAGATATGCAGTGGAGATGCAACTTAATTTTCTTGGAAACTGTATTGGGGTTTTAGTTTGTAATTACTGTAGAGTAATTAAAGGTATATTAGATGTAATTAGTATAAAATGCATGGCGTTTAATAAATTCGTTAGTTTAAAAATTGCATTCTGAAACTCTTCTTTAATTATTAAAACATGGTTAGTCAAAATTCTTGATAATGATTTAATTTTATTCGTATATTGATAGGATCGGACTTTTAATCCTCTTATTAGTTTCCCGGGTTCAAACAACCAGTTAAATTGGCAAAGGACAGATCAATAACAATACATCATTGGTTCAGTTATAGAACGCTTATATTAATTTATTTAAAAACAATTGTCTTAACTCGGCAAATATGCTTCTCTTTAAAATTGGCTAACAATAATATCTAATACCAGGTATTGAGTTTACAAGACAGACTGGATGTACGGTATAGCGACTTTAGCAAGCTACGTTTATATTGTCAACCCCAAGTGACTTTAACAATAGACCAAAATATTCTGTTTTGCTCACTCAGTCTTCGATATGTCCTGGCCCTTCTTTCACTTGACTCATGATAATTCTTCAAGACGTTCCAGTGGTCCAAACTATGATCTGTGTATAGATTCCTGCGAAACTAACTCGCCCCGGATCCCTCGGCCTCTCGTTCCACACAAAACTGGCCGAACTCAGAGCCCTTCGGCTCACTGGTCACTCGACCACTCCACTCTGGCCAAGATTCGGATTATCCTATATAACCCGTCTAGCTTCCTGTTGACATCTCCAACAAAACAATCGTTGCTTCTGTAGCAGTTGTTTTGTTCCGCGTTGCACGATCTCTTAAGCAACCAAGTCTACATTTCCGGATCCATATTATATTTCTTGGTCTACCTTGCATAACTCAATTCCTTTACATCAAATATATTAATTCTATAATTAATATAACTAAACCTACCCTTGAATAATCATAAAAATATATAATATTTTGTATTTGCTCATATAATTATTTAAACTAACAGGAGAAGTATTTATAATGGTTTCGTATAGTCAGTCTTCATGAACAAAATTAGCTAACTAAAAATAATAAACAACAACTGACGAAACATACAAAATGCACATAATTTATTCTAAATGATAACTTTCGCTCTTTTCAAGAAAGTTTTTCTTTACTCTGTCGCGAAACATTACTATCATGTCATATACTCAGCTAATATACTAAAATATACATTTGACAGATAACAAAAACTAAACTGGAAATATATTGTACTACTTGATAATGCTGCCAATTGTTATGTTGAAACCGTTTTGCTTCAATATACGATGAACAAGATTCGTCCACACTATCAAATTCACTCATTGAACCGATTGTCTCCATTTTGTTAGATTGTTATTACCGTAGCGTTCCTTGTTAAACCTTTCTTAAACTTTTGGTTATAATCTGTTTGTTATTACCACTGTGCACACTATTTGTCCCTGTTAGTTTTACTATTTACTGTGATATTGCAACACAATACAAAACCTGCCAATACCTAACACTTTATACTCGCTTCACGCTCACGTATTTCACTGTTCCTTTAGAATTTTTATTAATTCTTTCAACCTTTTTATACCGTTTAAATCTGTTTTAATCCTTTAACATCCGTTTAAATCCTCATCGCCAATTGTTATGTTGGCACCTCCTTATTTGTACTATTGTAAATAATTCACTTGATTTTTTATCTAACAGTACCTGTTGGTAAGCTTGGCTAAGATATATTTTTGAAAATGTTGTAGGTGACTATTTTCAAACACAATACTACTTTTAGCCTGAAAGATAAACAAATTGTTCATAACTTTTTGTAAAATTTGAATTCATAAATTATTTTTGTTAATATTACGTGTAATTGTAAAACCACAGGATTCTTTTGTAAAAAATATTTTTTTAAGGCAATTTTGAGTAATTTCTTTTTTTTCCGGAATTTATTGATATCGTAGAATATTAATTTATATTTTTGGGTACCAAATTTCCCGCTCCTTACAAAATCTAAGTATAATGTTTCTTGAGGTCTTAATATTCTTATATATGTGCATTATCTGCCAAATTTTATTTTATATTAATTTTTATTTCTGACTGACAAACTTATAAATAAACGATCATATCGGGATTCAGTTTATATCTTGTATGTACATGTTAATTTTAGTATTAAAAGTCCCTTTGCAGTATTTGGGTTTGTTTTTCTCTACCACTATTCTTTATCCTGACTGACTTATATAGAATTAATGTAAAAAAACTGCTTAAGATAAAATTACGAAATTTAAAAATATATTCTTAAGAGTCACAGAAGCACACTAAAAAAAGTCTTTGATTTTAAAGCGTAAACATTCGGTGTTTCAATAGATAAAACAGCAGATTCGGATCAAAAGCTTAGCAGTACAAGTTTATTGAGTTCACTTACATTCATTATCACAGCAAGCAACTTAGACAATTTATAATCAGTTAACTATTCTTCACAAAAAACAGCTTGTTTAGGTTAGGTTAGCAAAATAAAAGCAAACATAAACAAAAATAACGAAAAAGGTTTACTGCATAATAATTTTAATATCTGTTATTACGTATTATAAACAAAATAGCTGATTTGGATCAAAAGCGTAACTCAATTTTGGGTTGGGCCTATACTGAACCAAAACAAGTTTCTTGTAACCCTACCTTACAACAACCAACTTTTACTTTATTACCATAACAACTAACTTGGTTTCCTGTGTTATAATTCAAACATCTTGTGTCACATCTCGTTTTATAATTTGTTATATAGTTAGTGTTGTAATAGTCTCGTGCTATATAGTACAGGAATATAATTATTGGGGATGGTGCGTTTCTATTTAAAATTACGTTATGTATAATACTCAAGAAGAAAGTAGTCACACAGAACCATATTACATGTAGTAGAAAACTGATATGGATTTTCTGCTTTTTCTGAAGACATACAAAATGTGTAAAGGAAATTATGTTGAACATTATTTAAAAAGCTCGAAACAAATTTTATTTTGATAATTCAGTCGATCTTCAAGCAAATTATAAACAAAACAAAAAATACCTTTTATGGTTTGTTTTTCAACACACAAGCATAAAGTTACATAATAAATACATGTGATAAATTAAAGCTACCTAGAATAATAAATACCTTAAATATTATGTATACAAAAATCCTGTCTTTCATGCAAAAACTCTGGCCCTAAAGTGCAGAGTCAGGATCTCACCGCTTAACCCTAATCAAAGTGCCTCTGCCATATCAATTAAATTGTAATTTTCGTAAAAATATTGGAGTATAAAATAATCTATTTGCATATGCTTCGCTTCACGTCGCCGTAGGATTTGGTAAACGAAGCGAGAAGGGGCTTAGACTACCTGTAATTATACAGGGTTACTTAAAAGTCTGGAGACACCCCCTTAACTCTCCACCGAGCATTGCTAGAAAATCCAAACCCGGGGGTTGTTTATAGTCATAAAAGCACACTTCCCCATGCATAGGGCAACGTTGCCCCCAACTCAAAATCGGAATTTTTGGGGGCTACTCAATATTTTTAAATGTAAACCCCTAGTGTGTGACCCCTCATTTTGTAGATCTTGATAAAAGAAAACCAACAGCGCAAACTAGAGGTCTCTATCTCATCCCTATCAAAAACACTTCAAAAACACTGGGCGATAAACTACAAGGAAAATCAAATGGCATTGTACTGTGACGACTATTGGGAATTCCCAAAAGATAATCTGATTAGTAGAAACAAAGTCCTCAGACCAGTCCAGTCTTGTCAAGGTTTGGCCCCCATCAAGTCTTCAGAGGTTAACAATTGTCCGTATCCTTATCATTCTCTTATCAGTACTGACCAGAGTAACTTCTATTTTCTGAACAACTTTACTATGGAGTTAACTGAAAGTGAACGGATTACAGTGTTAATGATGCGAGCGAATACGATCTTACAATGGAGTGACACATTTATTCAATGACTCATTTCCTGAACGAAACCCTATAACAAGATCTGCTGTTGAAACAACAATAAAACGGTTTGAAGAAACAGGCTCTGTTAAGAATCGTCCTAGGTCAGGAAGACCAAAATCAGCAACAACCGAGGAGCAGTGTTTGGAAGTTTTGCAGGCTATTGTTGAAAACCCACATGCGTCAACTAACTCCTTGTCTACACAATTAGGGATTTCTCAATCATCAGTGTGTAAGATTTTACATCAGCATAAGTTCAAACCCTATAAAATTCATCTTGTTCATGAGTTGAACGAAGATGACTTCGATCACAGAGTAGAGTTTTGTGACGACATGATGAGAAATATTGATAACGGAACAATTACACTCAATGATATTGTATTCAGTGATGAAGCTACTTTCATGCTGAATGTAGAAGTTAATCGACATAACTCTCGTTGGTGGAATAATACCCTACCAACCCTCTCTGAGTTCAAGAACAACACACACAACATCCTCAAAAAATCAACGTATGGCTAAGAATGATTGGAGGACGAGTTATTGGGCCGTTCTTTATTAATGGAAACCTTAATGCTGAGGTATACTTAGCTATGCTCCAACAACAAATTGTTCCAGCTATCCAGGCACCGGTAAATAATTTCGAACAAATTTGGTTCCAACAAGAGGGAGCTCCATCGCATTACGGCTTGCAAGTTCGCCAGTACTTAGATAACTTTTTCCCAAGTCACCGGACCTGTCGACACTGGATTACTTCCTGTGGAGCTATGTACAAGATAGAGTTTACAAAACTAAACCTCAAAATCTTGATGATCTCAGAAATCGAATCCATCAAGAAATCAAACAAATTCCTCAACATACATTGCAGCGAGCAGTTTCACATTTTTACACAGCATTGGCACATTGTCAAACCACTGAGGGCCATCAATTTGAGCATCTCCTGTGAAAAGTTATCCTTGTAAGTAACTGCTTCGAAATAAAATTGTAGCCAGAGGTTTTTGTTTCATTACAGTCTAATACAATTCCATTTGTTAATTCTCTTTCCAGTTTATCGCCCAGCGTTTTTGATAGGGATGAGATAGAGACCTCTAGTTTGCGCTGTTGGTTTTCTTTTATCAAGATCTATAAAATGAGGGGTCACACACTAGGGGTTTACATTTAAAAATATTGAGTAGCCCCCAAAAATTCCGATTTTGAGTTGGGGGGCAACGTTGCACTATGCATGGGGAAGTGTGCTTTTATGACCTATAAACAACACCCGGGTTTGGATTTTCTATCAATGCTTGGTGGAGAGTTAAGGGGGTGTCTTCAGACTTTTAACTAACCCTGTATAAATAAACGTGTAGTTAAAAAAAACATTGCTAATGTTAAATGCTAAAAAAACATGAACATTGAAAAATAGTAAGCAAATTGCCTCTCTGGCCCCTTTTTTATTTCACAAGAAATAATATTTATATGTACGCAAATTGCCTACTCTACTCCGTTATTACAACACTCATCCATCAAATAACCCTAGATACCTTACACATAATGTATAAGGTATCTGGGATATAACCGTTGGAATTTGTTTCTTACATCATATCCAGAAACATTTCTTATAATCAGAATGTAGAAATTTCAACTCAATCTGTTAACCAACAGTGTGTGAAAATCAGAGTTAAGGATTATGAATTATGAAATATACAAGAGTTAAGCTAATAGAAGCGTGTTAATTATAACAATTATTATTAGAAACCAACCAAATTACTAGCCTTAATATAAAAAGGGTTTGAATAGCATTTATAATTGGTTCCTAGATAACTATAGGCATAAGGATAATGCCTACATAAGGATAATGCCTATACAAGGATAATGCATGATTTTTACTAGCTTTTTTTGTTGGAAAATGAATCCTGAGGAAGTAGAAATGTTTTACAATTTTAGTATACCGTACACATAAGTATTTCTAACTGTATATACATAATTTTAATTGAAATGCAATGAGGAAAGGAAAAGGTTTACAAAATTATAAATTTAAATTATTTTACAGTTTATTTATGTTTGTATAAGCATGTAGAATTCTTGACTTTAACTCTGTTTTTTTTTTTATAATTTTTAATTGTAGTAGTTAGTACTAGTTTATAATAGCGAATAGACAAACGAGATTAAAATTTGCAAGCGATTAATCAAGGTTGATGTTATTATAAATTCAAGAGTGTAACAACACGAGATAAATTTAAGTGGAATAAAAACCTCAAATAAAACTAATTTGTAACAAAGTTGTTGGTACCAAGCGAGAGTGTTTTTGCCACTATTACTTTGACACTGAAGTTGTCATCTTAATGTTTGAAAGATGAATCTCTTCCAGTCTTCAGTCAGGCTTTGTGCCATTGGACTCTGAAGCATATTTATTTCGAATATAAATTTAATATTTAAATTATTTGATTGATATTTATATTCAATTAATGTTGAGGTTAATAGTTTTCGTAAACAGTCGCGTGTTTAAGATTTAAAATAATTGTTTATTAGCTTTAAAATAATAATTGTTACAAGATCAGATCTAAACAAAAATATGAATACATAAACACCTAATTAAATATATTAAATTAAATTTTTCTATTTTTATCCTCAATACAGCACCTTCAGTGCCAAAAATATAATGCCTAGAAAGGTCAAATTTGTCAAAAAGGTATTTTTACAGTAATTATTAAATATCGGAATTAATTTTTGTTCTTATTTGTTCAATGGTTTATTAAAAATCAATAATTATTTATGATTTTTTCGCAATTGAAAAACCAAGAGCATAAAATAGATTTTATTTTACAGTTACACATGCTACTTTAATAAACACACAAAGCAACAGTTATTAATAATAAACTCCGACTAATTTAAATAAATGCTGATTACATCCATCAGCTTTAACATTTCAACATAAAAAGTCATTAGAATCAATGAAAAACATTTTAAAGTTATGTTTACAATTTGTAGGTTAGGTTTTGTGTTGATATATTACGGAATAGGGATATAGTTTCCATAATAATGCACATTTTAACAGCTGATTAGATCTAACAATTCAACATAAAACCTAACCTAGTAACCTTTAAGGTTATGTCTACAAATTTGCTGAAAACCTTTGAGCGGGCCATCTAGTATGAACGTGAACGTTTATGTAAACAGCTTTTGAATTTGTAATCTACCATCTAAAGAGTGAAGTATTGTTGTATTTTCTTTTTTGTATAATAAAGACTTAAAGGTGGAAATGTTTTTAAAGAACTGTCGTCTCGTAACTAAGTATCTAAGAACGGGTGGTTAAATATATTTACCAAATTATGTTGAAATATAATAATGTATTCAGTTAAATGTAAAACATATATTAAAAAACTTCTATTCAATTAATGTATTGTGGCCAAGTAGTAAAATATTGCATTTATCATTAGTAATTCCTTAATTTTACTTTGTTTATATTAAACGATTTTATTTTCATTTGAGAAACAGATCAAATGTTTTTATCGGTAAAATTTAAGATAATTTTGGTTATGTATGTGAGTTAAAGTTATATTTTAACAATAGGAAATCATATCAACATTTTAATCAGAAAAAAATAGCATTGTTATTTAATTTACCAGAAATTTCTAGTAAATAGGAACTTAATTTCATTGTTTTATCATAAAAAAAACTTGATATGCTGTTCATAATTGTCCATGGCACCACATTTTACTACCTCAATTGAAAAAGGGGCTTTTGGAATACAGTAAAACCCCGTATAACCAAACTGGGGTCAATTGAAACCCGGATTATCCAAAACGCCTCCGAAAATCGGAAATTCAAAAATAATAGCCCTATTGTAAGTACAATATTTAATTTTTGTTTCTTAAATCAAAATTAGAGCCTTTTTCTACAACTTAAACATGTATTAGAAATTAAGTAGCGACTTTTACAAAAATGTGACAATGTCAAACTTTGAATTCAGTTTTCTCAGAACTCAAAAAATGTCAGAAGCCCGCCTATTTTCTGCCTCAAACAATGATATAAACAAACTACGTATTTCTTTTCACACAGTTACGTAGAGTAACTGAAATATTATTTTTAACGTTTCACACACAAAAGGTAGGTTGAAAATGTGGAAAAATGTAATCTCTGGATTGCCCCGTCAAAGTAGGTAGGGGGGGGCAACACTGTTAACTCTTCCATCCCTCCTAAGAAACAATTCACACTGGCATTGGCGACACATGCTATGCACCGCTATATATAGTAAGCTATTTTTTTAAAACCATAGCTGGGAAGCGATTGTTTTTTGTAAACGTACCTGCTATGTTTCTATCGACGCATACCCACTCACATTTCTTTCTTCCTTTCCAGGCACAATCGACTTCCAAACCACGTGTTGTTTGTTTTGATTAAGTTACATAGCCTGGCAGTGTAAATTGCACATAGCGAGTATTGCGGGCATAGCATACGTCCGCGGACGGACGCTATGTTAAATGTGTGAAGACCATGAGAGATGCAAGAAACTAACACAAATTATTGAGTTATTTGAAAGAGTAATTCATATGCTAGAAACTATTAAGTACAGTATACTGTATATTGATGTACCGTAATTCTAAACTTAAATAAAGAACATAAGTTTAGCCAACAAAGACATTTTTGAATTCGTTTGACCTTCAAAACCTTTCAAAACTGTAGTGTTAGATGTTTATAGCTTAACCGAAACGACTTCTCCTTATGGTTAACCGGGGTTTTACTGTATTGAAATTACATTATCAATAACAGTTGTCTATGTTGAAGTAACATAATGCAGGAAGGTATATCAGCCAAAACTATTTGATCATTTTTAAAAAGTCCCTCAGCCTTCTGAAAAATGATCCATTCATACTCGACAGCAATATTATAATCACATAAAACAATTAAAACATTAGGGTTACTCAGAAATAAATTAAAAGAATTGCCATCTGAGGGAGAAATACATAAATGTAAATGTTAGGTGCTTGTAATAAGAACCATTCATTTAATGGTTAGTTTTCCGATAATTTAAAGTAATTTTGACTACATATTTTGCACAAAATTTAAAGTCACAAACATCGTTGTTTTCTTTAGAGTAAAATCACATCTGTTACTTTGTTTACTATTTATTCAGTAAAAATGCACAAAAATAAGGTTCAATTAATGGAAACTACTTTATCCGAAATATTATGATTAACTGTTTAATAAATTGTTTTTGAAATTGACAATCAAAGAAAAATTGTCTTTACTGTCACCTGGTAGTTCAACAACAAGCAACCAAGTCTTTATTTCAATTGTAATACAAATAAAACACTGTTAAAACATTTATTAATCAATTTGTATTCACTATCATTTTTAAAACTTTATACTTATACAGTATAATTACTTATTTTGTATAATCAATTGACATTGTGTTGGCAGTATAGTGTTATGGCAGTAGTCAGTGTCGGTAGTAAGATAAACACCAACTACCATTCTATTTGAAACAACACCTGAGGTAAATAATTTCAGTTAAAAGCTTATCCCCACACCAAGAGACAATGTTATATTTAATTTTAATTTTTACTAAGTTAAAAACAATTCCAATTAAAATATGAAACAAATCTTTGAAAAGTACATACTAGTTTAACTTTGGTAATATTTACATAGAAATTGTAAACATGGAATGAATTTACAATGTTTATGGAAGGCAGCAGTGATGAATTTATATATATTTTACGTCCCTTTAACAATCAGTTGGCAACAACGAAGTTTAAGAGTTGCAGCATGTATAAGTTTACATGACAAACATTCTTTCTCTCTCAGCTTCACTAGATAATTCTGTCGTGATAATATTTAAAAAAAATATTTCTTGTGAAAATTAATATTGGGAAATTATTACTATTGAGAATTAATCGAGTTAAAATATTAAAAACTAGTAAACGACGAGTTTAAATTACAATTTTCTCGTCCCAATAATTATAAATATAATTTCGCGTTTGAAAGGAAATTTCGTTGTACACGAGTATGATAGGCAACCCATCAAATTAACAGTGAACGTTTTCAACGATGTGCAAAATCTACTGCTTTCAGTGCTGGAAGAAGTTTCACTTGCATCTTTACACCATCAGTATCGCTTATAAACTGAATGAATCAAACCTCCAATAAAACGTAAAGAATTATTGTTGCTTCAATATTTTTTTACTTTTGATAAATTTATTGGCTATATATAACAAAGGCGTGATGAAAAAATTAATTTAACAATAAAAATAAGAACAACAAATGTTTTTCGTATATAAAGTACGGTAAAAATTTAAAAATTGGTGGTTTGAACCATTCTTTAAAATTTTTAGCTTTTTCAATTTAAAAATTGGTGATATAGATTTGTGATTAACATTTTCTAACTATTTTCTAGCAATTGTTCTAACATTTTTTAATAGAGATTTTTAGTAGAATTACGAGTATTCCTTAAAGTATCAATCTTACTCTATTAAATTAATTACTTTTAGTCGTAGTGATGTTAATCCTACTTTGGTATTAAAGGAATATATTATTACAATTTTAAGAATGATTTTGTATCTTATTAAAAGTAGTTGCACAATTCTTATTGTTTTTATCTGAAATAGTTAGTAAACTTCTTTGAGGCCAGGCTTAATATTTTTCTAGTGACTTTATCCTTCAAAACATTCAACCTCCCAATGGACTCGTACATTCCATTTGAAATGTTTCTTCCCAATATAGTAACATAGTTTATTTGCAGTCTTAACCTTATGTTCTTCTTAGATTTTATTTTTCTGTCAATTACTTTTTGAGATGTGTCAAACATTATAATATACTCTCAACAGTTCTTAGGACTTATAAAACAAAAACAGAATATTTTTTCTTCATTCCTTTTCGAAAAAAAATCCAAATTATATTTTGTCATATTTTGAACCTTGCGGCAGTAATTTACCTCATTTTTTTATATATTTAAATCAAAAGTAGATCTAGTTTTAATTTTTTTATTAGTGACGGGAAAAATACTAGATCTGAAATATATATTTCTTATATATTTTGACAATGTTTTAAATGATTATCAACCTTAGCTATTTAGAAAAAAGATATTATTGTAAAACCAAACAAATTGTTAATTAAATGTAATTGAATCATATATATATATCTCTGTGTTTATTTAACCTCTATCATAGAAAATAAGCAAATAAAAGCCAAACCTAATTTTTATTAAATAGAGTGGTGGAGTTCCCAGAGTTAAAGGTAATTAATTTTAAATATAACTGTATTTCATTAATTAACAAAGTAATTAATAATACAATTAATTTTCTCGGTACAAAACTATAATCCTAAATTTTGCATATAATAATTTTAGAACCAAATAACAGTGGTGAATATTATTATGTGAAGGTTTTTATTAAAATGTGCCTTTGTCCAACTAGCAAAAAAAAAAAAAGGATAAAACAATTAAAATTGTAAAGTAGGTTTTTAATTTCATATTTTAAATATTTTATTATTTTCTTGTTTTAGCCTATTTTTAACTTTTACAAGATTTATGATACGAAAAGTTTTGGGGTACGATGATTAAGAAATTCGGACCCAATAGTAACAATAAAATAAAACAAAATAGTGGCCTTAAAATTGAGGTTGTGACAATTTTAGAAAACACCTTGTTAACATTTTTATAGGTAAGTATCCCAAAAGGCAATGCTTAATAAATATTAAAATTTGTACCTGTATTAGAAAAGTAGTTCTTGAGTTAAGTCATTACACACAAATATGAGTTAATTATAAAGTATAACCAAAAATTGTTTTCTTACGTACATATTATGAATGAATAAAAATTAAATTGAAATTAAATTTGGGTTATAATTTTGATGTCATAAAATTCTATCCTTCGACTGTACTTTATAATGTTCCTCGGTGAAATAAATACAGTTGTTGTAAGAACAGATAGGTTACAGAATTAGTTTTAGATCTTTTATTAATACATTTTCTTCCATTAATGTTTTAGTTTATACATAAAATTAACAAAAAAGGAAGCAAACAATCTGTAATTTGTTCAAAATATTTTCTCTTTTTTTGTGAATTAAAAAAAAGAATATTCAAATATATCCCAAGCTACCAGATTAGCAATGCTGAACACACATCTCTGCTTAGAGTTTTGATTAGTTTCATACAAATCGATTAAACAGCTTTAAGTTAAAAAGATACGAAGAAACAAATATAGACGGAAACAACTATAGTATTATACTTCAAGAAGTACTATCAACACCAATATTTTTTATTAGAATTTGTGTAAGAACATTGTAAAAGTAAATATAAATTAAAATATTGTGTTATGCGAACATACTTACATACAATATTATGTTTATTGATGTAAATGCCAGTTTATACCTGTAAACATAACAAAAGTGTTTGTATTAGTAAATGGTATAGTAAACTTATGATATACAATGTAATATATGGATTTATTAAACCGGTTGAACCTCATAAAGTCAGTTGATATTTATAGATAATTTCTTACGATCGTTGTTGTCCAATTATTGTTTAATCAGCTGTAAATAATTTTGAGCATCTATTTTAATCCAAAGTACTGTTACCACTATGCCCTCCAGTGGCATCAAGAAGAGTGAGGTCCAGTAGATCGATTTTAAATGAAACAAAAATAGGACACAGTGCAACCAGTGACGATGCCACGAAAAAAAAAAGAAAGTAAACCAATATTAATTGTTTGCTCAACTTAATGGGTCACCCAAAACTGTACACTTAAAATACACAAAAATATCTATAATAGGAACTAACCTAAAACCACGTTACATAAATAAAAAAAATATATATCTGCTGAAGGAAATACGTTTGAGTTTATTGTGATTATGAAATATTTTAATAAAACACTGAGAAAATAAAGACAGTGTTACATTGTTAGCCTTAAGGCTACCCAATTATATATATATACTAGCTGACCCGTACGGCGTTGCCCGTGGTGGTTAGTATTTTCAGTCTTTTTTAACGTAATTGTATTCTTTTTAAGTGTTCAGCCAGTGGTATTTGGCTTTTATATATATAGATCTTAAATAATAAAAGCACATTGTCACAATAATAAAAGATCTGAAATTATGATTTTAGTAACTTTGATCCCCCCAAACCCCTCCTAAAATTTCGAAATTTTTTATACCCTTTTTTAATGAGCACCTATGGCCCTAGAGAAAGCTACATACCAAATTTAATTCCAATCCGTTCGGTAGTTTTGAAGAAGTCATTTTTTAATAACTTTGATCCCCCAAACCCCCCTAAAATTTCGAATTTTTTCAAACCCTTTCTTAGTGATTACCTATGGCCCTAGAGGAAGCTACATACCAAATTTCATTCCAATCCGTTCGGTAGTTTTGAAGAAGTCATTTTTTAATAACTTTGATCCCTCCCAAACCCCCCCCTAAAATTTCGAATTTTATCAAACCCTTTCTTAGTGAGCACCTATGGCCCTAGAGGAAGCTACATACCAAATTTCATTCCAATCCGTTCGGTAGTTTTGAAGAAGTCATTTTTTAATAACTTTGATCCCCCCCAAACCACCCCTAAAATTTTGAATTTTTTCAAACCCTTTCTTAGTGAGCACCTATGGCCCTACAGGAAGCTACATACCAAATTTCATTCTAATCAGTTAAGTAGTCTTGAAAAATCGTGATTTAAAAACTTTGAACCCCCCAAATCAGCCCTAAAATTTCGAATTTTTTAAAACCCTTTCTTAGCGTGCACCTATGTCCCTAGAAGAAGCTACATACCAAATTTCGTTCCAATCCGTTCGGTAGTTTTTGAGAAATCGTGATGAGTAAGTGAGTGGTATTTGGCTTATATATATAAAAATATATAGATTAAATTCATAAAAATAATATATAATAAATATAAACAAACATACATATACATAAATATATACAATTAGATCGTTGGCCAACTAAAAGTATTAAACCTGATGGGTTTAAAAAGGATATATATATTTAATTTCTAATTTGCCTTTTCGCCGATAGTATTGCATGCTAGATATTCAGAAATGTAAAACATCACTCAACCACAATTCACTATTGTTCTAAGACTTGAAAAACCTTAGTTCTCTTAAGCTTGGTCAGGAGATGACTATTAGTCCCTCTGGAAAGGAATTGGAGAAGTTATTCAACCATGGTAGAAAATCAAATGATCTTGAAAGTTCAGTCTCTCTCTCCTTTAGTTGGACCAGCTTTAGGCATTTTGGTGTAACAGCAAGTTTTATATGGAAAATACATCGTAGATGTAAAGAGAATCATAAAAAATGCTCGTGATTACAGATTTGAAGCAGTCTAACAGTCTGAGTGTTGCTTAAGGGGAGTCGGCACCTTTTTTTTGTAAAAAATGCTAAAAATAATTATTGCCTTAAAAAATTCTCTTATTTCTCCTGTTTAAGAAAATATGTTTATGAAAAAATAATGTATGTATGTATAAATTACACATATACAACAGAGTGCGCTCGGTTATAGTAACTTGATTGTCAATGTGAACACAATACAATTAGTTACAAATCTCATGTACTTAAAACGCATCGACTCTAAACCCATAAGAAAAGCTGATAAAGAGACCAAAGAAGAAAACAAGAAGAATATAGTGAGTAAGACATTTTTAAAGAAAATAAAGAAGATGAAAGTTACTGTCCTGGTTAATTTTGAAGTGTTTAATGTGTGTCAAATGTTTAAAAACGATTTTCCGAACCTTTAGTTTTTTAACTTTAGGTGCATTTATTTCTAGAAGTATGATACCTGCAAGCCTGATTTTTGCACACACCTTTTATACAATCATACCAGACTACCTTACCAGGTTTATCATGTTATGTTAATTTAAATAATTTGTAATTAATAAAAATATTAAAATTAAAATTGTTTTTTATTTGCAAATATTAACCAAATTTATTTTTGTTAACTATTTAGTGTATTTTTATAATTCTGTTACAGCATACTTGCTAAATAGGTGCCAAAAATTTCACGCAAATAAGCCTCATAGTGACTGAGATAATGCTAACTGCAGAGGGGTATTAACATGGAGATGTAAAATATGTCAACTCCCCTAATAGGCCAGTCGATAGGGGTAATTTTAGACCAAAAGTTCCAGTAATTTACAATACGGCTGATTTTTTTATAAGTACATTAAAGTATGTAGATTAAATCGATGGACTGGTAAACTTTTTTTATGTTAATCTATATACTTTAATGTACTTATAAACAAAAAATCAGTCGTATTGCAAATTACTGGTAGTTTTAACCTATACCGACTAAATTTGATAATACTGTGATAATATACATTTCGGTATATTGTATAATTTTTTACTTACCTTTAAAAACACTATGAAAATAAACAGGTGCAAAAGCCATGGTAAAATCATGATTAAACCTTAAATCGACATATACATTACAAACTATTCATGCAAGAATGTTTATATTAATTATTTTAGATGTAATATATTTGTTTCTTGGTTTTAATTCGAAAAACCCCAATGAGATTATTTCCTGGAATTGATTTTTCGAATGTTCTTCACCCGGTGACCACTCAACTACAACCCCATCATTTCGATTCTATGTTACAAAGAAAACCTAATTTTAAAATTGTATTTACTTTGTACCTTTATTAAGATGGTAACGAAATTGCTTCTATTTCGTAATGTTTCTGTACACCAAGCTGCATGACATATAACTTTGTCTCATAATTACAAGAAAGTATAATTTGAAAGTGATGACAACTTAAAACCAATCAGCATTTGCAAAAATTTAAGAAGAAAATAACATTAGTTATTATTATTAATGTAAATATTCAGGGCAGTTGATTGTATAAATATTTAATGTAATTACTGAAGTATTTTGAGTATTCGTTTTGAGTGAAGTTTTAAACACAAATTTAAAGTAATTTTTAGGTTTTGTGTTGAATTCAACAATTTAATAAGCCTGCTATAATTAATTGTGCACTGTTAACACATTTTACAGTTGTGTGAAATTGTATAATTCAGTTTCTAAAACTAGCCAACATTTTTTAAAACCATGTTTACTATTATTTACACATATATGTTATTAAATCTTTGGTTTATAACACTTTTCAAATGGATATGTTGAAATAATGTCTGAACTGCAGTTTATTGTTGACAGTTGATTGTATGTTTGATTAATAAAGCAAAATGTTGTTTTAAAATTATATCAATTTCATACACCCATGTTAAATTGGTAAATAATTAAAACTAAATACTTAAATAAATGTATAACTAAAGAAATAATAGATTTTTAATACTATAATGAAATAATCAAAGCAGAAACCAACTCAGACTCTCTTTTGCGTTAAGAAACATATTTCAGCCAACTGTTTCAAGGCGTTATATTAAATAAGATCGCTAATGGAGACAATGTACAGAAGACAGAGAAACTGACAAATATTATTGTGTTAATAATAATAGGTCGGACATGTAAAAGTAATGTTTAAAAGTGTACGATTATGATATAAGTGGCATCGAGAGTTATGAATAATTACGAATGATGACCGCACTTGGATAAATTCTTTAAAAAGTATGAGTTTATAGCACAATTTTGATGTTCTTATTTCCGCTGGTTTGCTTGGAACGTGCCAGGTTTAAAATTACTGTTTGGTTGCAAGGTTGTTGAAATTAAGAAGGTGATACTTAAATGTATACATTTACTAAACCTAAAACATTAAGTACATTCTAAGTGATCCATACTGATTATCACAACTTTCTGTTTATTATATTTATAGAAAGCAAATATTATTTTTATAATAATAATTTATTTCTTCTTTGTAATTTTACATAACGTAAGGAACAATCATTTTCTCAACATGTTTAGTGGTTGTAATCAGAGTGATAAAAAAAAAAAGAAGTGGTATAAATAATGCATTTGAAACTAGTTGCAATCCATTTTTCTGCTAATAATAATATGTTTCTAATACAATTTCGCTTTGCTTTACTAGTTGGTGCATACGTGTTTACAAATTATATGTAAGGTTTATATCAAATTTTACTGATTTGTGTGATTTTTAGTTATCAAATTAATGTATTTTAACACATTTTTGTAACTATATTTAATTACTAAGCCAATATTTTATAAAAACCATTATATATAAACATCTGTTAATATATGAAAGGTTTCATTAAACATACACATCAGAGCATCAATAAAATGTTTTTATGATTAATTTTGTAATCGACTTTAGTAGATACATTATTTTTTTAAACTGCAAGTTTTTGCAGTACTTGCAGGTTATTGTTTTGTAATCCATATTAAACCATACTCTAAGTGAAGCGATACTTAAGATCAACCAAATTATTTTAGTATATCTTTAAATACAATACAGCAATGAAAATATAGAATTAAACATAAAAGGAAAATACTATAACAATAAACATTTAAAGTGCAACAAATAAGCAAGTGAAACATCTACTTAAATAAAAACTGTTAAAGGTACACACAATTCGATTAAAAGCGTCTAAAGTTAAAAATGTTTCTGAAAAACACATATGGGTTTGTTCAGTAAAGCAACCCCTCTAAAAGTATAAATATTTTATATTAGTAATCATAAAACTCATATGTGGCGAGGAGTTAAAGTTAACGAATTCAGTTACTTTATACAAAGTCATATATAATTTAGCTAGCCTACATATAATTCGACATACATTTATTTTTATATCTTATTAAATTAATTCGTTTGACAAATAAGTACTTACTTAAATTTTTGTTATTTTACCAACCTTTGTATGACACAAAAAGCTTGGGGCAGATTTAGCTTGGAGAAGCAGAAGGGTTGATAATCTGATTACATACAAAACGCTTTGTGCTTCGTGAAACAGTGAATTTTGTAATTAATACAAGTCCGCCTATATTTTTAAGTAATTTGCAAACACGTGGTATTTTATTGAGAAAGTGCGTCGAAAAAAACACTATGTAAATGTATTGTTTTAGAATTTAAATGCAAATCTTTAAGTTAAAAAGAAAATAGAAAAAAGTAATTTATTTTTGCTTGTTTACTATACTCCTAACTTTAAAATGACTATTAGAAGAACGGATTGACAGAGATATTATTCTGTAATACTTGATGTAACAAACGCTCGTTAACTTAGAATTCATTTATTTCTTCGTGTCTTAAATATGGACTGTCACTGTGTGCAGATGTTCATTTTTGAATGGTTCTGAGTGATCTGCAGTAGCTTCTTAACTATAGGTTGTCACTAGGTTGTATACCAGCATTAGGATCGTCCCTCATGCTTCATCGCCGCTGATTTGATCTCATCAACAATCGTGTTTATTTTAAGATCTCTATGAATGTTTTCATTGCGTATATACCATGGCGCTCTTACAATTATCCGAAGTATTGTGTTTTGAACTGTTTGAATTTTCTTTATATTACTTCTCTTAGCACATCCCCATATTTGAAGGCCATAGCTCCAAACCGGTTTAAGAACCTATTTGTATAAAAGTATTTTATTGCTTATACTTAATCCTGAATTATTCCTAAAAAGCCAATACATATTTTTGAACTTAATATCAAGCTAATTTATTTTTTTGTGATGTGCGACTTCCAGTTCAGTTTGAATCTAAATTAATTCAGAGATATTTAACTTCTTTTTTATAGGGAATAACCTGGTTGTTTAATAGTATACTGGGACTTCTTTCTCTCTTTTATAAGTGAAGTTTACATGATTAGCATCGTTTTTATACGCCACGTTTTAGTTCATACGTTGACTTTCCGGATGGCTTTCTGCAGTTTTTCTGTTGCTTCTTTAATGTTCTTACCAACAGCTAATACATAAGTATCACCTGCGAAAGTATCTATTGTAGTTTCTTCACCTTGTGGCATATCGCTTGTATATAATAAATATTTGTGGGTTAATTGATATTCTGTTTTTAAAGTTAGTTTCTAATGTTGAATGTTTTATATTTTAAAATTTGTTAGGGCATTTGTCATCATCTGTAAATGAAGAACACAATACATGACGATCGAGAGTACATGCGTATGTGTCTGATGACAGTGTTTTCTCTCATTTAATTTGTAATTAGTTGCTACGTTATTTAACATATTAATCAGCCCTAGTATTTTAGTTCTCGGTTCCTCCTTTTTATAAATGTTTCAATTTGTATTTTTAGCTTAGGTTAGGCCTTTAGGTTTATATTTTATATTTAGTTTTTATAAGAGTAACTTTAGTTTTTCACTTGGTGTTAGAACAAATGGTTGTACAAAATAAATTATATTAATGGTAAGAAATCTTTGCCCACCTAGTGTATCTACACTAGTCCCGAGGCAATTAATTTCAGTAAGAAGCTTATACCACTCATGAAATATGACGTTCACTTAAACTTAGGTTTTGTTTATCAAAAACACCCTCTCTAACAAAAACAATACAAACTAATCCTAAAAGATTTACTGCCTGCTGTTCATTATACAATCAATTAACTAACAATGGAAAGTCAAGAGCTATAATAACTTATAGTATGCCATTTTGTGAATAGGTTTTTTTTGCTTTTGCTTTTCAAAGCGAACCACCCGTATATGTTATTATTACCTTTAAACAAAATGTATTTTATTTACAACTACACACAAATCCATGGTTTTCACCCTAATCCGAACCAAGAACCGAGGGTCAACCTGCTTTAGGGTCAAATCCTGTAACCCATTAGCTGCAAAAATGTTATATTTGATTTTAATAGTCGCAAACATAATTTCAAAGAGCATAACTTATACAGTTTCAATCACAAATATAGTGTTTCACTACAACTCCTTATTTATTTTAAACTGTTCATGCTTAAAAAATCAACAAGTTATTTCTTTTGTTTCACAATTCACTCAGTGTTCATTTGAAAATTGAATGTGATTTTTCAGCTGTTGTTTAGTAAGCGCACATAATGTCATAGGCTACGTAAAAGAAAATATCTATTTTTCCCTTATAGTAATATTATTATTTAATGATGCTGAATGAAGAAAAAGTATTGTTGATACTTCGGTTTTTTATCGTTGTTTTCAATCGGCATTCTCTGTTTGTGTTTGTTCCTGATGACAGTGTTTTCTCTTCTTAATATTCACTTTCCTTTAAGGGGAGGCGGACCCTCAAAAAATTAATTTTTATCGATTTTATTTTTTTATTTTTTTCTTAAAATTTAGTTTATTCTGAACACAGTGATATATAATACTTGTCATTTTGAAGTATATTTAGCTAGGATAAAAATTTTTAAAATAAAGCTTACACTGACTTTTTAGTTCCCGTCGCGCACCACTTTCTAATGTGCTGTTATATATTTGACTATTGATTCTAGAAGCTGTGATTTCGTTTTCCGAGGTTGGCAGTAACTGCTGTTGCATCTACAGCTGTAATATTTTTCTGTTTTGGGTTTTGTTTACTGTTCAGTGTTTCTTATTGTCGTTTTCACGTTTTGTGGTTAGACAGATTGATTTCGAAATACAGAAGCGAATTGAGTTCGTTTTGTGATCTGTGTAATAAATTAGTGATTAAAATGCCTCGTTCATTGAAATTGACAAAGAAAAGGAAAGGAATAGGTGGTAGGAAGAGTGTAGTAAGTAGTACTAGTGAAGGAAGTGATGCTGGTTTTGAGGTTACAGGTACACCTAGTCATAGGCCTACTCCTAAAAATCTACAGCAGAAAAAGGGCCAATCAAGCTCATCCAAGAAAATCAAAGTAGATAAGTACAAATGTTTTATGAATGATGATAGCTATGAAAATGAAATTGTAAATATGAACATTTTATCAGAACAACTTTATAATTCATCCCTTTGCAAAGAGTGCAAACAAAACGGTTTGCAAATAAGAGCTACAAAACATTTTGGCCTGGCATTTGAAATGGAGATATTTTGTTCTCATTGTACATATAAAAATAGATTTAGCAGTTCTGTGACTGTGGCTACTTCAGAAAAAAACAAACTGTTTGACATAAACATTAGATTGGTTTATGGTTTGAGGTCAGTCGGCAAAGGTATGGCTGCGGGAAGAATGTTGTGCGGTGTTATGAACCTTCCGCAACCTCCAGCCAAGGTTTTACCTTATAATAAGTTATTAAAAAGTAAGGCTGAGCTAGTTTTGAATGAGTCAATGCAAAATGCAGTTGAGGAAGCAGTTGAGGAGAACAAAATCCTAGTTGACGATAGTTCTAAAGGAAACAAGCGGGATCTAAAGGCCGGCTTCGACGGCACTTGGCAACGCCGTGGTTTTAGTTCCCTAAATGGGATTGTGACCTGTACGTCAGTTGACACTGGCAAAGTGATTGATGTAGAGGTGCTGTCAAAGTTTTGTACTTGTATGGACAAAGAAAAACATGAGGAACCGTGTTCAGCAAATTACCAGGGCTCAAGTGGCGGAATGGAAGCAGCCGGAGCTCTCAAAATATTCCGCAGATCAATAGAAAAGTACAATGTGAGATACACAGAGTACTTAGGAGATGGTGACACCAATAGTTTCAAAACTATCTTAGATAGCAAACCATATGGCAATGATGTATCAATTAGTAAATTAGAATGTATAGGCCATATACAAAAGCGCATGGGTGCCAGACTGAGGAACTTGAAGAAAAAGTCAAAGGGAACAAAATTGTCCGACGGCCTGCCTTTAGGAGGAAGAAATAGACTTACTGATGGCCTAATTGATGAACTTCAGACCTATTATGGCAATGCTATAAGGCAAAATGTAGATAGTCTGCAAAATATGAAATTAGCTGTCTGGGCCACCTATTTTCATAAGTTATCCACCGACGCCAAACCTCAGCACGGTTTATGCCCAAAAGGAGAACATAGCTGGTGCAAATATAATAAGGCCATAGCACTAAAAACAAACTATTCTCATAAAAGAAGCATACCAGAGCCTATAATGCTAGCCATAAAGCCAACATTTCAAGCACTAGCCAACCCAGAACTTCTTCGTAAGTGTTTGCATGGCAAAACCCAGAACTCCAACGAGAGTGTAAATAATGTAATATGGTCAAGAGTGCCCAAAAAGAGTTTTGTCACTATCACCACCCTTGCACTGGGGGCCTATGATGCCATTGCATCCTTCAATGATGGCAACATAACCAAATGTAACATTTTAAAATCAGTAGGCATTGAGCCATGCAAAAGAACTGTCGATGCGATGAAAGTATTGGACTACGAGAGAGTGCGACGAGCGAACACCGTCATCAATGACTACCAAAGAAAAGCCAGGAGAGAAGTGAGGAATCTAAAAAGAAGATTAGAAGAAAACTTTGATGAAGAGGAGCCACCTGCATATGACCCAGGAATGCACTAGGCCTAACAGTAAGTAAAATATACCTAGTCCTACAAATATATTTTTGGCTAACTTTGATTTTGTTGCCGTGGAAATGGAAAAAATACTAAAGAATACCAAAATATAGGATGTGGTAAGTGTTAGTATGCTTTGATATAAATTTATAAAATTTTAACACCAAGTATGTGTATGGTTTTATCATAGAGCAGTATAATTTTTGTCGTCTGGCTATAATGTTGACCGGTAACAGGCCCAAAATATTGGTAAATAGCTTGTTATATGCCATAATATATAATATATATCTAATTAAAACTAGCCTACTCTATCAAATTTGTCTTACCCTAAAGTATAGAAAGCTTAAAATAATAAATCATCCCCATAAAAAAACAGTAACATACAAAACAAAACATTTTCCTTAGTTTTCCGCGTTTTTCCGAAAGTTCGGATTTTTACAACTTTTTGAACTTTGTGTTCCTTTTTCTCAGAAACTACTGGGCTGATTGTTATGAAATTTTTTGACAGTGTTTACTAGGTTGTTATACACACACTGAGTTTTTTGTAGACATAAACCACATCAATAAAGTACTTTTAAAAAAAATTAAAAAATTAAATTTTTAACAGTCATTTTGTAAAAAAATTTTAAAAACAAAGTTTTATGGTACAAATGGCTGGAAAAAACTGAGTGTATGTCCAAAGGCCTATTTAAGGTTGGTGAAAAATTTCAGGATGATTGGTGAAGTAGTTTCTGAGAAAAAAGAACATATGTTAACATGGCGTCTTATGGAGCGTCCGCCTCCCCAAGTAAACTGTAATAGTTGAACAAATAATGGCTATAATGTAGTAAAAATAACGCGTTCACTTGTAACTACTCCATTTTGTGGTCTTTTTAAAAAAATAGGCAGTTCAAACTTGTAAGAATCTTTTTGACATATCGAAAAAACATAAATTCATAGACTTTCCACATATTTTGGGAAATGTGATACATTTAAAGTTGTGTAGATGGGGAAATAAAAACGATTTTTTTATATTACCTTGTAAAATAAAATAACATATACTGAGTAAACCTAAATGTTGACTATTGTATAACATAACCAATAAATATTACTCTATGCCAAGTGGTTATTGATGATTAAGTTTTAACAAGATTAATGAGTGTTTTGAGTACCGGTATGATACACTAACTTTATATTTGAGCACTTTTGGTTTTCATTGCACTGTTTAAATGTGAAAAGTTCCTTTATTCATATCTTATTCATTAGTCAAGTTTTTTTATATTTTCTCTTTCTTACATTATTGCTGTAATTGGATAATAAAGAATAAAAATAGGAAATCACACTTAAATTTGCACAAAGTAAATTTAAAATATTTGTATTTTGTTATACCAATTAATTTACTACATAGTTTTGGGAAACAGAGATGTTATCCTGTTTTATATATTACGTTTGCTTTTACGATTGTATTTATATTTAAAACAAGGCTGTGTGCGTATTTTAAAATGTCAAACACTAATACAAAATTGAAAAATGTGAAATATTAACGCAGATTTCAATAATGAATATCAATTCAACTTTTAGAATGTGTAAATTGTTTAATACTCAAAGTCAAAGTAAAATGCATTCCCTTTTATTTAAACTAGTTAGAATATAGTGCAAGTAAATCGATCGCCAGGTGGAACCTATGCAATTGTCAGATGTTACAACTGCAGCAGACTTCAAGGACAAGTGCCTTTATCCATTGCACCACCCTGAATGGTTAGTATATATTTAGTTGAATTATTAAAGCTAAGGATAACTTTGTGATTTATTATGCACTTTTTGCAGTCAAATTTTCAATGATTACCCTTTATGAAAAGCCTAATAAAATAACAAAATTGTGTATGCCAAATTTGAATTCCCAGTTGACGGTTAACATAGCTAAATAAAGTGTTAGTGTACAGTCACCGTTATTTTATTCTAGTTTGACATTCTGTATACATCACTGTTTGATTACTTTTAAAGCTAATTATTTTAAAGAAGATTATGTATTAAGTAATGTTTCTCCAACCTGATTAAGAATGTAGGATATTATTTCAGAAATATAATTTTCAAATGTTTTTTTTCCTAGATAGGAGGAATTGAATTGTTTTGGTACAATTGGAAACTTACCATAATTGAAATTCAAAGAAAATAATTAAAGTTTAGTTCAAACTTAACAATAATTACAATTACACAAATTAAAAACTAAAAATATTGCTTTAGGTCTTTAGTCCTGGAATGAAATGACGTCTAAGGTGATCTTATATTTCCAACTTCCAACACCTTACAGCATCACAAATAATTATTTCAGTAACCACTAAAATATTACATAGTATTACATTTTTTAAACTATCTTATATAAAAGACTGTTATTTAAAACGTTAAAGCTTTCCTGTCGCTATTTAAATCAATAAATAAACAGATTTGGTAATCTAAACTAAACAATGGAAAGTAGGTTACACTCAAAAGATAATGGTCATACAGTGATTCAACTTGATTAGGTTACGGAAATAGTTTACAGGTCACTGGACTTTGAACTGAGGGAGGGTTTGGGGGATGATTATAACGTTAGATATAGCAGTAAACATGATATTGCGGAATAAAAATACATCGTGTTTTAAAGTTGTATTTTGTGACATCATTTAAAGTCAATATTTTAAAATATTTAAAGACGGAAACAATTTAATACTCATAATTAATAATAATAAATTATTATAATTAATTGTAATAACAATTATAAATAATACATTATCATATAATAGTTACTAGTGTAGTCTGATAAAGTAGATGCCCTTAATTAGATTGGAGTATTTTAGGAAATACACTATTAAACTACAAAACTGTAATATATTAACCAGTAATATGTGTACAGTTGTAGGCTATTATTTTATGAAGGATAGAATGAGCAGTAGATTTGCGTTCAATATCATCCAGCATTCAATACAATGAAAGCAAACTTCGGCTCGTTGCAAGCGAAGATAGTATTATCAAAAATATAAAACTAACTGCCATATTTATTTATAACTGCTAATAATCGACTGAATATGTATGCCATTATTAAATAATCAGATCAAACATTGTAAGGTGTATTTCGCTGTAGAACGATGGATGTGCAATAATTATTATAATTACACATTTCTACAACTATAAAATTTATTTTAAGTTCTACTCAGAATAAAAATGTTGAGTAATTTCCTAAATCTATTACAATTCAAAGAGTTAAATCTTAAATCAACATTCAGTAGATGTGCCGAAGGTTGTCTTACGTCGAAACTAAAAACGTAATAGTAATGAAACATCAATTGCAATAACCCTTTTAGAGACGTTATCACAACTGAGACGAACAGGAAAATTGGCGAAATACTAACCGAGAGTTGTGTTTGACTATGTTGTTACTGACTACCTTCTTTAATATTTTCGTATTGTGTTATTTCGTCCCTACTCGTCTATGTTAAAACTTCAAATTTTACGTACACTTAACTGAAATCTATTGAAGCTATTACATTGATTTTTTTTGCTGTATATAAATTTCAGAAGAATCCATTTCCATTTGACTGAGTAAAGTGTACCTAAAGTTATAAAACTAAAGTTTTCAGGATCGAAGAAAACGTAAACATCAGTAAGTTTATGTAGTTTATAAAACAAAGTAGGCTTATAGTTATGCACATATACAATACATGTAGAAGGCTCCAGATGCATAGGAAGGGTCATCTACATCCTCTTCATCTTCTATTTTTCTTTAGGTACTTTTTCTTCTCATTCTTGCTATTTTTTCAATGTCTTTAAAATCGCGCTCTGCATGTCGTAATCGTTCCGAATCTTCATTTTCTGTCCCACTACTGCATTCAACCCAGCTTTTCCACATAACCTTTCTAAAACTTTTATCTTACCTAAGCTTCCTTTATTAAAACATAATACTGCATCTAGGGCTCCAATTTTCAATGTGTCAATACGCACAAAAACATTCTTTGGAATACGAGTACATAAAACGATGTTGAATGATTCATTCTGATTTTGTGTTTGTCCATGGAGGCACTTTCTCAACACATTTTTGTTACATAAATCCATATACATTTTTTTTATAAGCTCCATCACAGTCTTTGGAATTGCCTTTTCATGAGATGGAATTGGCACTTCCAGCGCTTGAACTTGATTTTGCTTACACCATGAGTCCACTCCCTTCGGGCACAGGCCGTGGGAAGGGTTTTCATCTGTTGAACTATAGAGGTAATATGTGGCCCAATTTGCTTTTCGTATTTTGTCCACATCACTTAAATTGGCTCTGATTGCTTTACCATAGTATGTCTGCAGCTTGTTTATAATAACTTTAGTCAGTCTATCTTTACCAGACAATGGTTTTTATTAGAGCAAAGCTTTCCTTTATATGATGATTTTAGGTTACGAAGCCTTGTGTCCATTCTCTTCTGCACATGGCCTAAGCACTCTAGTTTACTTATTTCTACATTAGGGGCATAAGATTGTCTATCAACGATTGCTTGAAAAGCTTTGCCGTCTCCATCCCGTAAGTAACGCACATATCTTACCGGTACATCACGGGTATAAGACAGAGAAAACAATGATTTTCCACCTTCAACTTCCATGGCTCCACTAGATCCTGTGTAATTGCCTTGGTAACCCTCATGGGACATAATATGTTTTCCTTTACACATAAAACAATACTTACTAAGGCATTCAATGTCCAAAATCTTCCCTGAATCTATGCTACTTGCCGTAACGACACCATTCAACGATGAGTAGCCTATCCACGATTTTTGTGCCGTCAACCATAACTCCAATGTCACTATTATGATCACTGTACAATCGCATCTCTTACTGGATTTTTCTCATTGCCGGGATCTCACTAATCTCCAATGAGTTGTCTAAGGAGCACTCTTTACACTTTACTACTGACAGAAGCTGATTTTGTAAAATATAAATGTCAATTAGGATATTACCTTCAGTCATTTTGACTTGTATATAGTCACTGTTTCTGCCACACATCTGTAAATATTTAAGTTTTTTACTTGAGGAACAATGCCTAGGACTGATCTGCTGTTCCACTGGATTAGGCCTAGATTTATTTGTCTGCTCTGGTAAATCACATACATTCTTAGTTGTAGTATAAATGTTGCCATGAAATATTCTTATTCTAGGCATTGTCTACAAATAACTTCTCCACACACTTTACACAAGAAACAAAATCATAACCTAAAAACACTAGAACAACAAGACAAAATAACAACATCTGACAACAGTATAACTTCTGACAATGTCAATAGTTTTTGGATGAACAAAACTAAGAAAACATAGAAGAACTATAGAAAATCAATACCATAGAGTAAAGAATGTAACACCATGATATGTATAATTATGTTAGGTCAAATTAGTATGTTAGGTGAGTATGGGCTTGTGCTATTGTAAAATGTTATGAAAAATGCCGAGGGCGGGCTGATTGATTTTATTTTGTATAGCAGTAAAACATATGCAAAAGTACATGTTTTTGGTATCAATCTATCCGTGTCAACCTGGTAATAATTTTAGTACATAAAAATAAAAATCTTTAACGACCGTGTCCCTTTTTAAATAATGAAACACTTACACAAAGGAGTAAAAATCCAGTAAATGAACAATATACTTACATGAATGACTTTCTCGACCTTCATCTGCTTTGAATGCTACAAGTTGTATTTCAAATATTTATAATAGTCACGTCTGTATCGTTGCCGAAGTAACTATATTAAACTTTATGTGTTTAAAAGAAAACATTGTTTGTCAAACTAAACTTGAGGGAAATTAACCTAAAAAGCTCGGTTATGAACAAACCATCTCAGAACAGTTATTATGTTATTATATTCAGGTGAACAAGCAGTAATTTTATCAGCTGCCTATAATTATAAAAGAAAACACAATTTATTAAAACATGGGATAAATATACCAAAACAAATAGTTTATCCTTTACAAATTATTATTTTTAGAGGATTTATATACCTAAAAGATATATTCTTTTTATAGGTATTTTCTTAAACAAGTCTTAATATAAACAAATTAATTAAAAAACCAAGATTATTCTCAATTAATGATTTCTTTGTAGTTTAA
>JAGFPH010002154.1:8041-19882 GCA_018207615.1 Philaenus spumarius
ACCAGCTGACATCGAAAGTAGCTACTTTCGGTACGGAGTGATGAAAACATGTTTTTTTTTAGGTTTGAAGTACATTAACTTTGTTAAATAGGTAACAAAACACGTAAACGTCTTAAACAAAACTTGTAGAGAATTTAATTCTGAAGAGAATGATGTAAAATAAGCCAATAAGAGATAAACACAACCGTTTAAAAATCGGATTTTCAATAAATCAACAATACACGGAAAAAAGACGGAAACTCGAAATAGTGTGTTTATTTTATTAATTAATTAAAAAAGTTACTAATAGCAGGTATTCTGCTAGTACGATATTTTTAGTTTTATAATGAAGTACGATAATTTTTATTGAAGAAACCAGTTTTCTTGAGAGCGAATTTTCGTATTTCGTCAGATACAGGCACGTTTTACTCGATTTTCCAGCTGATTTTGCATAAAACCTATTCAGTTAACAACCTTAATTAACGCCCTACAAATTTCAGTATGAATTCATTTCACTGGAGGGAGCTGAATCCTCCAGCTGTAACTCGATAAGGAAGCGATTCCGGACCAATGTGTATATGGACTTTCTCACTATACTATAGTATAGGGAAAGTATAGTGATCTTAAAAAATCAATGTTGAGATTTTTGTGGAAATATCCGTTTTGGGACAACCTGAGTCCAAAAAAAGTGTTTTTTTTACAAAATGTCTGCATGTATACAAAGCTAGAGAGAAAACTATTCCATCGATTTCGAACAAATTTGCACCAAACATGTCAATTAGGCCTGTAAAAATACACGAAAGGTTTTAAAATTTTTTGAAAAACAACCCCCTTTCTGGCCAAAAAAACCCAAAAAATCTGTTATTGCTTTTTTTATAAAGAAACGGCTCTAACGATTTTGATAAAATTTATCTTATTTGGAGCCCTTAATGTAACCTAACCTACCACATGCAAAAAACCACATCGTTCAAAAAATTATCGTTTAGCTAATAATAATAATAACTGATTTTGGAGGTTTTTTGGTCAAAAAGGGGGTTGTTTTTCAAAATTTGTCAAAACCTTTTTCGTGCATCAGTTTCTCCTGCAATAAATCTGTCGGTCCCCACGCGGCCTCAAACTACAAACTTGTACCTCCCCTCACGCGCTGCTTACAGCTCAGATGAAACCTGTCCATTTTACCATTGATCATTGTACCTGGTTAAAATCCACGCGGAGGTTTTTACCACGAGGGCAACATACGAGGACTGGATACGAGGCCGACGACCGGGATGGAAAGTTGCTAGCCTGTCCGCTGCTAGCGAAGCGAATCAGTCAATAATCTGAGGCCAACAATAATCGAGGCGCAAACTCGTAAAGCGCAGTCCATAATCCGAAGCCGCAATGTCGAGGAGCAAAGCGAATAATTCCGCTGTGAATGAAACGAAGCAACGCGTGTGTCGGAGCTGGAGGCTGATGTGCAAACAAATTCTATTTCGTACGAATAGGCAGCTATTCAATGGCTTCGTGAGTATACCAATTTTCCAATTTTAGTTGGTGAAACCCTAAAACATATACATTTAATTTTGGAAATTCGCTCAATACATGTCAGCGATTCAGCAGATCGAATTATTTCACTTTTCCCGTGTTGTTCGAGTAGACTGTACGAATACAACTCAGGTCGTGGAGAGACTGTTCGCGAAAAGATTACGTACATTTGTTTAAATTGAAACTCTTTTTAAAATCACAACTCCTAGTAGTTCTGTGAACAGTAGACCTCGCTCGTTGAAATAACCAATGTGGTGTTGAGCTTAGGTTAATAATAGTGTGCCAGTAAGGAAGTAAGTAGAAGTTTTAGCCAGTGAAAAATTATTTTGCAATTTATTCGTGTTGGACTCTAAAATACTGCGAGGTGCAACAAAGAAACAAAATGAATAAGAAAATGTAGTTGGTAAAGGACTACAACTCAGTAAATGCGACGCAACGCCAATCGGGCTCTTTATCTCGGCTCCCACTCCACAACTCACTCACGCTCACAGCGGCCACAATGATGAAGCGCAGGAAAGAGCAAGACAGCAAGTAGCGCTCTCTCTCTCTAGCTCTCCATAAAATTATAAGGTTTTATGAAGATATCTAAAGAATAAAAGTATAAAAAACATGATTAACCCTCTAACTGTCAGACCACTCAAATTGAGTGGTCTCAACGCCCTGCCGTAGTGAATTGTGTAGTCTGTGACAACTCAACTTGTATTGAATATTTCACCCACTAAAAATCATCCAATCGCAATAAATCAGAAACCGTTGGAAAGGAAATGATCTACGCTTTAACTTTTGTATTTACAAGTTTTTTCTAAAACGTATATTTACATACGTAATCATCGTTGCAGTTTTTGAGTTTTCTAAAAGCCAATGTCGCGCGAATTTTAATGCGCCGAAACGACCTTTAATTCCAGTTTCTATGTCTCTCAATACAGCCCGCCCGGTATTTTTCTAAGTTATGTCTGTATACTGAAGGATTCATCACACTTTTACCTATCTGAAACCTTCATCCAATCAAAAATCGGACAAATAGTTCAAAAGTTGTGGGGCGTTTTGTAGACCCTTGCAATTGGTCAGATTTCAACCAATAAAACAGCATATTTTGCGTTCGAGATATCTCTTATAATTCGCATTATTTCAATAGACTTTTTTATATATATTTATAGACCAAAGTTCAATCTTTCGTTTGGTATAAAGCAAACTAAATTTGACGGGTTAGGTGTTATTCAAACAGCAGTTGAAATTTCATATTTGCACAGAATTCATACTACCGCTTGAGATTGCAAAACACGGCTGTTTCCATTGTCTTCAACGGTCATATTTTGAATTTCCTTTGTCTGCACGAGTTTTCATTTGTTTCATCTCACTTTTGTAATTCAATTGACTTTAAGTAAAACACTTTTATGATATGGTAATATACAAGTATACAGTTCAATTCTTTGATTTATTCTCTACACTTTGTTATAATAATATTTCATTTTTGGGCAAAGCATATATTAGTAAATTACCTTACAACTAGGCCTAGTTTTGTTAGCAATCGTGTATTTGGAACATAAAAACTGGTGTTTTCAAAATAAAAAATTTGAAATAGATAAATGTTTTTATACAGTTCTATTTGGAACTAAATTACAAAACTTTTTTAAACTTACGAAAAAATTACAAAAAATTTGTACTACTTGTTATGTACGCCTAAAGTTTAAACTTTTTCTTCCGTTACTGAACATTCTTTGTTTCATGAGCTAATAACTTTTACAATTTTACATGAGTAAATTTTTTACTGGCATATATGAATTCTTTGAACTTTTTCCTACAAAAAAGCTATGGAACACTTTTGGATTGGGATATAATTACTATTTTTGGCGAATTTTTGAAAAAATGCTTGTAAAACGCAAAAAACGGCTTTTCATCGAAAAAAATTAACATTGACAGTTGTAGGGTTAAAATACAAAAACTTGGACGATTTTTAACAAATTTGAAGTTTGCGGCCATTTTGTGAGCTTACCGTTAGAGGTACAGAAAAACATCAAGAAAACAATTTTGGAGAACATCAAATTTGCGGCAAAATTTTATTAGTTTTTCAATTCGACTTGGGATTAAGCCACAAACTGGCTTTGGAAAAAAAACACACTGAGAGAAACGGTGCGGCCGCCATTTTTATTTTATTTAAGGGGTTAAAATGAAAAAACATATATATACATCGCTCGGCCTAGAAATATGGAACATTCATGTAAAAAATCATGACAAACGGTCGAGGCGTTTGGCCGTAATCGCGAGACAGACAGACAAATGCACAGACGAAATGCCGAACGAAGCTAAAACGGAGACCTCGCTTCGTTCGGTCAATTATTTTGTGCAAGCGTTTACTACACACGCCCACACTAATTTCAATAATAATGATGACCCATAAAATAGTACAGAAACAACAATTAATTCCACGACAAGATCTATCGCGTCTTCCAACCATACATAGTCTAGCCTATTAACGACTAATTGCATTCCTGAATCGAACGCTCTATCGCCGACATCCTTCTGCTGAATGGCTTCGAGTCACGCTAGACTCTCGTGTATAAGCATGCATGCACTTCTCTTGCGTTATTGATTCGTAGCGGCCGAACAGACAGCGAAATATAAATAGAAAAGATAAGCGATAAGCCGCAACACGGGTGGCGGAGTTGCGATAAGCGCTTATCATCTTGACTTTAGATGATTTATACGAAAACAAATTCCAAAAGTCTTCCTGTATCGTGTTAGAAAGTAAGAAGTGAAAGGTAGAAACACGTTTTGTGAGAAATGAATTCAATCGATTATTTAAGTTTAACGCATTTATTCGACAGCCCGTGAAAAGTATTTCTCCAGATCTATAACCCCCTAGGCTGCGTTCCCTTCTCGACGGGAATGCAGGCTTTATTTGTATAGGAAGTATAAAAAATCGGTGTATTATTAGCGAATCTCCATAGGAAAAATGAGATATTGCAGTGGTGAGACCTTTTTTCGGGTGTCATTAAAAATTGTATGTACAGGATGTCCCATAAGTAAAGTTCGGGAAATGGTTATATGGGTAAAAATAAAGAGAAAATGAAGTATAATTTTTTTTCTAAAAACGCTTCCCAGATATCCGCCATTTTGTTTATTTTACAAAATAATTCATATCTAGATAAAGGTTTGACAGATTGAGTTAAAATGTGGCATAAAGGTTAACCTAATAATGAACTATTTTAAGAAAAATAAGCGATTCTATTCAATTATGAGTTTTAAAATGGCGGTTGTTCGAAAATTTTAAACCTGAATTACCCCAAAACCGTACATTTTAACAAAAAATGCCAAGACAGCTTTTTTGTATCCCTTTTAATTCAGTGTCGGATGGTGTAACTGTCAAAACAATCGGATGAATGATAATAGTTAAGTCTAATAAAAAATACGAACCCACCATAATCCTGTTTCTTCTGTAATGGTATAGGATGCCGGATTGAACAAACCAATTATTAGACTACTTAACTTATTATCCTTCATCCGATTGGTTACACCAGCCGATAGGAAATTAAAAGGGCAACAAAAAAGATGTCTTGACATTTTTTGTTAAAATGTTCGGTTTTTGGGTAATTGATGTTTCAAATTTTTAAACAGCCGCCATTTTAAACGTATGATTGGTAATACTCGCTTATTTTTTAAAAAATAGATCATTGTTGGAATATAACTTCATTTTGAGTTTGAACTCAATCGGTTAAACCGTTCTCCACACTCGATTCCACGTTCACCGTGCAGTGCAGGTCTTACGGGAGGATAGACAATAGACATGCTACTGCCATTACAGGGAACATCACGTTTATTGTCATGCGGGTTGCATCAACTTTTCGAGCTTTGCATGGGAGTTGATGTTTTTTAGTTGCTAGTACCGCCAAGACTGTCGTACGGATAACATGGCTTACGGGCGCTCTGTACCGTGGAATCGAGTGTGGATATGAATTATTTTGTAATCTAACGACAGCATTTTACGTCCGATATGATCCACATTTGGTACACACGTTGGTTTTGTAAGTCATTCGGACGAGTTCGGTAGCCAAAAATAATTCAATCATCAAGTATTTTTATTGTCAGGAAGTAACAATTTTTGAGATTTTTCGTACTAGATGCCCACTTTTTAGGGTTTTATCTAAGAAAATAAATACAGTAAACTATTTTGCATATTTTGTTTTTTTTACACGACCTTGCAGCAAAATCGATAGAAACCATAAAAGTACCCGGTTCAAATGCACGTGGGGCAGAATAATAATTCACAAGGTCAAGGTGCAAACTCGCAAAGCTAGTTTTTCCGTTGCGTGCAGAACGAAGCAACGCGTGAGCCGGATCACGAGGCTGAGGTGCAAACAAATTATAATATACAGCGAGTTTATAAGAAACGGCTCTAACGATTTTGATAAAATTTATCTTATTTGGAGCCCTTAATGTAACCTAACCTACCACATGCAAAAAACCACAACGTTCAAAAAATTATCGTTTAGCTAATAATAATAATAACTGATTTTGGAGGTTTTTTGGTCAAAAAGGGGGTTGTTTTTCAAAATTTGTCAAAACCTTTTTCGTGCATCAGTTTCTCCTACATTAAATCTGTCGGTCCCCACGCGGCCTCAAACTACAAACTTGTACCTCCCCTCACGCGCTGCTTACAGCTCAGATGAAACCTGTCCATTTTACCATTGATCATTGTACCTGGTTAAAATCCACGCGGAGGTTTTTACCACGAGGGCAACATACGAGGACTACTCAGTCCTCTACAGAACTCTCTACTGACCTTTTCAGGGCATATTCCTGGACCAAAGAACAAACAAATAAACGGTACCAGAAACTGGCACATACTTTCTCACAAACATATTTAAATTATTAAACAGATTCACTGTGACTTCATTATTGTAGGAGGGGTAGGAGAGGTGATTTTAAACTAGGTGATCAACTAATAAATAAATATTATTATTATTAGCTAGAGATAAAACTATTCAATCGATTTCGAACAAATTTGCACCAAACACGTCAATTGGGCCTGTATAGATGCACGAAAAAAGGTTTTGAAAATTTTTGAAAAACCACCCCCTTTATGGCAAAAAAAACCGCAAAATCGGTTATTATTATTATTATTAGCTAAACGAGGATTTTTAGAAAGATACAGTTTTTTGCATATGGTAGGGTACATTAAAGGCTACAAATAAGCCAAATTTTATCAAAATCGTTAGAGCCGTTTTTTTTATACAAAAATAATAACTGATTTTTTTGGTTTTCTTTTGCCAAAATGGGGGTTGTTTTTCAAAAATCTTCAAAACCGTTTTTCGTGCATCTATACAGGCCTACTTGACATGTATGGTGCAAATTTGTTTGAAATCGATTGAATAGTTTTCGCTCTAGCTTTGTATATATACAGACATACATACACACATACATACAGACATTTTGTAAAAACCACTTTTTTAGACTAGGAGGTCCCAAAACGGATATTTCAACAAAACTCCCAACATCGAATATAGTATAGTGAGAAAGTAAAAAATACATTATGTTGAAAATGTACAAAACTCAACAGTTACCCGTACAGCCGCCATTTTGTTTTTTCAAATAACAATTTTTAATTTGAGAACGACAATTTGTAATAAACTGAAATTTGGTACATAGCTTTATGACCCAAAGACCTAATTCAAGGAAAAAAAATGTTATAATGTTTATTTTCAAAATGGCGGCTGTTTGAAAATTTCAAACCTAAATTACTCAAAAACCATACATTTTACCAAAAAATGTCGACAACTTTTTTGTAGCTCTTTTGATCCCCTATCGGATGGTGTAACTGTCAAAACAATCGGATGAAGGATAATAGCCAAGTTAAATAAAAACAGCAAATGTACATACAGTATTGTAGTACATACTGTGTTTGTATAGGATGCCGGGTTGAACAAACCAATTATTACACATAACTTAACTATTATCCTTCATCCGATTGTTGTGGCCGTTACACCATACGATAGGGAATCAAAAGGGCTACAAAAAAGGTTTCGTGAAATTTTTTGTTAAAATGTATGGGTTTTGAGTAATTTAGGTTTGAAATTTTCAAACAGCCGCCATTTTGACAATAAACATTGTAAAAAATATGTTTTTTTCTAGGTCTTTGAGTCATAAAGCTATGTCAAAAATTTCAATTTATTAAAAAGATTTTTTTTTCAAATTTAAAATTGTTATGTGAGAAAAAACAAAATGGCGGCTGTACTGGTAACTGTTGAGTTTTGGAAATGTTTAACATAATATTTTTTTTGATCATTGTTCCAGGAATAATACCTGAAAAGGTCATTAGAGAGTTCGGGGACACCCTGTATTTCGTACACGTAGCCTTCGGGAGTAGACCAATTTCCCAAATAGTTGGTTGAAACCTTAAAACACATAATAAAGTTAATTTTGTCAGCGGTTCAGCTGGGTGATGGAGGTGCGGGTGCTGTGTACACGTGTACAACAATTAACTTTCTGATGTTATCACAATTTGAAAACCACCAAGTTATGCAAAATATACAATCCTTTAAAATGCGAGGTTGAAACTTTATCTATCTTTGTTAGAAGCCGAGAAACCCAGCCGTTCCGATACTTTTTTGGCAGACTATTGCATGCATTGTCCTCAAATTGCTGGTATGGGGAAAATTCTGAAATTGATAAAAGCGTAATTTAAAAGAATTGTTTAGCTGTAGTTTCAATGATTGTCCATTTTAAATAGATTGTCTTATTGAAGATGTTCATTGTTACATCAAGCTCCGCCCCTGCTCGCTTCGCTCACCAACCCCCGCGTCGACTTATGGTGATTGTATAATCCGATGTTTTTACTGATATGGAGATTGATTAGGACAGAGGCACATGGATCTGGGTAGGGTGATGGGGTGCGGTGTCATAGGTAATGCACCAGGTGGGCTTGTAGGGCCAGGTTTTTTGTGTGAATTACAAGATATTTTTATATAAACTTAACCTAAAAACAATGTTGGTAGTCAAAAATAATTCGACCACGCAGCTGAACCGCTGACGTGAGTTGAGCAAATTTCCAAAATTAAGTTTATAGGCCTATGTTTTAGGGTTTCAACCAACAATTAATTTGGGAAATAGGTCTATTCACGACGGTGTTGAATAGCTGCAAAATGTTTCGCACGCCATTCCGCATATTGGGAGTATATTCAATACACCAAGCATTGCGTGCTTAGCACGCCAACCCCCATATTGAAAGTATCTTCAATACACAATGCATTGCGTGCTTCGCACGCCAACCCCACGGTAGACTCCACCACATGGCTTTGAACCGAGTACTTCTATGGTATTTTACGTTTTGATCGGTTTTTCGGGAACCAAGCGAGCTATAAGGTCGCGTAAAAAAACAAAATGTGCAGAATAATATCCTACATTTATATTTGTAGAAAAAACTCAAAAACAAATTCATTCTCGTAGGAAAAATCTCAAAAAATTTTACTTCCGATCAAAAAACGTGCTTCCGGTTGTTGGATTCTTTGGCTAACGAATTCGTCCGAGCGACGTAAACAACCAACACGTGTACCAAATTTGAACCAAATCGGACTTAAAATGCGGCCGTTAGAGTGCGAACACATATATATATATGATTTTTAATGACACCCCAAAACGTGTTCTGGGGACCATGATCGGTGCTCATTTTCAACTCCCGACCTTGGGTCTTACCATAAGGGCCACTGCAATTGCTCATTTTTTATATGGAGATTCGCTAAAAATTAAACTGTTCTAAATTTTCAAAGAAAGTTGCTATGATAATAAATGTAAATACTTTCAAGAAATGTGTGTTTGTTCAGTATAAAATTGGGTTAAGCATTTGGTTCAAATCAGCTGTTTTATGTAGGCTATAATAACATGTAAAAACAGATGTTTAATATTTAAATAATTAACAATAAACATTTCGAACAAATGTTGATATTACCATAGATCATAAAAATAATAAAATTAGGTTATCCAAATACAATGATATTACCAAATAAAGGAAACTACTGTATATATAGTATGTCACACCACATGTTTCACTTATAATACAGAAAGCATTTTGTTTGCTTTTACCTAATGTAAAAAAAAAACTGTTAGTTGTGAAGAATAATTACCTGATACAGTACTAAATTTGCCAAATTGGTTGCAAATAAACGTGTTTTCGTTCACTGTAGGCCTAACCTAAAATTGTGTTAAGTTTTCAATCCAAATCAGCTGTTGTATTTATAATATGTAACAACAGATGTTTGAATTGAATTATAATAGAGGAAACCTATTTGTTTGTTAATTTATTATTTGTTGTTTAATTTCTTTGCTAAAAAAGCTGTTGGTTGTGAATAATAATAAAGTGATTCTAAATTTGCTAAGTTGGTTGTTATGGTAATGAATGTACATTTATTCAACAAACGTACGTTGCTAAGCTTTTGATCTGAATCAGCTGTTTTACCTTTTATAGGACTGGGAGTGTACCTCCCGAATTTTCACGCTTTAAACAATATAATATGTAACACCAAATGTTACAACTATAATACAGTAGGCTTGTTTCATTGATTTTTGTTGGTGAAGAATAATTATTAACTGATTCTAAATTTTACAAGTAGGTTGATATGGTAATAAATGAAAATACTACCAAAAAACATGTTTTCGTTCAATATAGGGCTAACCTAAAATTGAGTTAAGTTAACCTAATAACAAAATAATACAGTTGTGAAGAATAATACAGTAATTCTAAATTTGCTAAGTTGGTTGATATGGAAATGAATGTGGTAATGACATGGCATTCAACGAACATGAGTGCCTAAGCTACTGTTTAATCTGTTATAGGGCTGGGAACTATGGTATTTTAACTATTTTTACTCTTTAAAATAAAAAATTTGCAAAATTCTTTCGTAATGTCTATGGCTCTATAAGAATGTACTTTTAAATTTTCGTATTTTTATCTTGGTCTGCTCCAGTAAACGAGAAAGCAACCGGAAACGCAAGCGCTTCTCTCTATATAGCCGTATCTAAACAGTGCAATTTCTTGCAGCTGAGCGCCTTGACATTGCCTCATTTCAAACAATTTTACAAATCCATCTTTTGTAGTTGAGTGCTGAAAAAAAAGAAAGAATATTCTTTATAAAATTGCGGATCCGGCTTGCGTTTCACTTTTAATTATACATTTTTTATTGCGTAAAGAAAAAAGTTCAAACTTGGTACTTTAAAAATGTCAATCACGTGACAAATGAAAAAAAACATCCAAGATGGCCGCCACTACAGCGCTGCTCCAGTAAACGAGAAAACAACCGGAAACGCAAGCGCTTCTCTCTATATCCGTATCTAAACAGTGCAATTTCTTGCAGCTGAGCGCTTTGACATTGCCTCATTTCAAACCATTTTATAAATCCATCTTTTGTAATTGAGTGCTGAAAAAAAACTGAATATTCTTTATAAAATTGCGGATCCGGCTTGCGTTTCACTTTTAATTATAAATTTGTTATTGTTTAAAGAAAACCGTTTAAACTTGGTACTTCAAAAATGTCAATTACGTGACAAATGAAATTTAAAAAAAATTTGAAACGCAAAACAGATGCGTATTGTTAGGCCTACTGTGCTTAAAATGAGACATTGCAAACAATTTTATGATAAAAAATAAACGGTTTGAAACTTAACATTGCTCTTATGGGATAAAAATCCAAGATGGCCGCATTCAGGCTGGACAAAGTCGCTTACATATATTATTATATAGATGTCCTGGGTTTTACTGTACGTTGATGCTATGTCATCGTATCCATGTTCGAAATAACACCCATATAATTTGAACAGGTTATCACGACTACGTGAAAAAGGTGCACTTGCCCATGCAAAGTATGAACGAACTCAAGTTATCAACAACTTACCACAACGCTGTGATCACGTACAATGTACCATTGTTTTAGCAACGTCAGCATGTAACACCGCATCTGTCAACAAGTGTTTTTCTGCTATCGTGTTGACGTAACTCACGCCCGACATGTAACCAACACATGTTAGCCGTTCTGCGGAGGAAATGACCTCTCACCTTTGCCTTTACACCGGAAACTCCAGCCGTCACGTTTCATTTGATTGTGCGTTTGACGTCGGATTAGGATAGGTCGTGTTAAACTATTTCCGTTAGTTGTTTGCGCATGCGCAAATAATGTCGGAAAAAGTTTGCGGTAAATTTGTGGAGCCAAAACAATTACGAAACCAAAATTAAATTACAATATATAAATAATTCGACCACGCAGCAGGACCGCTGGCGTGAGTTGAGCAAATTTCCAAAATTAAGTTTATATGCCTATGTTTTAGGGTTTCAACCAACAATTTGGGAAATAG
>JAGFPH010002154.1:48372-71643 GCA_018207615.1 Philaenus spumarius
AGCACGCAATGCTTTGTGTTATTGAAGACAATCCCAATATGTGGAATGGCGTGCGAAGCACGCAATGCTTTGTGTTATTGAAGATACTCCCAATATGCGGAATGGCGTGCGAACCATTTTGCAGCTATTCAGCACCGTCGTGAATAGACCTATTTCCCAAATTGTTGGTCGAAACCCTAAAATATCGGTCTATAAACTTAATTTTGGAAATTTGCTCAACTCACGTCAGCGGTTCAGCTGCGTGGTCGAATTATTTTTAATAGTAGAAGGCACAGGATAATATAAGCAAGTTAAAATAAACATCAAAATGTTTCAAAGCTGATTTATTAGTTATTTATAAAACTTGATAACAACTTACATTTACATATTTACATTTACTTTGCGACTTTTTTTTAGGCAAAGACTTAATTCTCATAATTAATCTGAGAAGCACATTTGTGTTCTATTGAGATAATGCTAACGTTTGAAAGTTTCTGTTGTGCCATTTAACTTCTTAAATAGTTTTTAACAATTTTCAATTTGCTGAAACTTCTTTCACCTGTTGCTAACGACACCAGGAGGTTAAGGAATAGTTTGAGCCCTGTGGTAATATTTGGGTACAGCTCTTCGAGTTTGTTAGTCAAAATCACACTCAGCATTTTTGATGCACATTCTTTCAAGTCTTCGTCAACTGTCAAGGCGTGGCACTTAAAATTTTCAACTTCAAATATGATATCATTTTTGTTTAGTACTTGTCTGCCAGATCACCTGCCTTTACCTTCAACTCATTTGGGCTCATTTCATGAATGTTGACGCCCCTCAAAAACCAAATTTGTCATTTACATTTTCTAGAGCTTTGAACCTGGAACTTGACTCCATCACAAGTCCATATATCGCTAGTACCCAACCTCCAGCCATCCTGTCTTATGTACCTGTGCTGTGTATTAGCCGTGTCTTTGACCCTGCTTTAATTAAATATATTAACGTTTAGTTTTATTGTTATAGTCTGATTAAAATAACTTCAAAACCTAGCGGAGCGAATTCGGCGGCAGTACAAACTCAACTTCAAATCGTTGCTATATTAACAAAACGAGGAATACAATTTTGGAATACAGTCGGATTCAAGGATTAATACTACATAAAGGTGTAGTTTTTTATTGACTTGTGATGGTACGTTTTGACACTGTCAAGTTGTATTTGTTGAAAAACGGGGGTTTTAAGGGTAAATAGAAAAATGCCTGTTTTTCGACAAATACAACATGGCAGCGTCACAAATCCATGAAAAACTACATTTTTATGAAGTATTAGTCCTTGAATCCGACTGCATTTGTTTCAACATTTTATTCCTATATTTGTTAATGTATCAACGATTTGAAGTTGAGTTTGTGCTGCCACTGCAGCTGCTATGCCAGGTTTGAAGTTATTTTAATCCATCGATGTACAATAATTATTACTGTACATCAGGTTTTTTAATCGGACTATAGTGTAGTTTTGCTACTAGTGAGTCTTGTCCTGAGCTGGAATGACACTATCTAAAAACTTAAGTCTTCTGATGGCTGCCGCCCTTTCAGTATAATCGTACTCATAGTTAATTAGACTACGTTATACATCCTACATCGCATATAGTCCAGACGGCGGCGGAGATGTATACCCTATAGGAGCCAGAATAGGATACATGTATAGGATAGGAGCCGGAATTACACCATCTAAATACTTGAGTCTTCTGATAGCTGCCACCCTTTCATTAAACTCATAATTAATTGGAATACGTTATACATCTCATACGGCTGATTCTCCATGAGTTTTTTGCTAGAAAATTTTCTTTCTTCAAAATTTGCCACCTAGAGCGCATGCCCCCCTAGATCTGGCTCTGGTGCCACTTCTTTGCTCACAATATATCCATAGCTGTAGCGGTTGACTGTTGTTCCAAATATTTGAGGGCAGTCTCGAACGCATCCTTTGCTGCAGAGTGGCTGAATTTTTAATCTTCTTCATCATTGACTGCTCAACACTGGATATCAATCTGGAAGAGTTTGCAAATCAGTGACTAAATCAAACAATCATCTTACATCAGGAAGACACCGAATTCCAGTTTGTACATCACCCTAAATGGAGAAGGTACTGTATTTTTTATCCAAGGTCCACTTGTACCAATTCAAACGTAAAATGCCGCCCCATTATAGTGTGAACACATAAGTTATATACATAACATATAGGGCCTATATATCAAAACCTTAATGGCATCCCAAAACGTGTTCTGGGGACGATGATCTTTGCTCATCTTACTCCCGGACCTTATATCTAACCTAAAAAGGTACAAAATTGTAGTTTAGTTTAGTGTCTGTTAAAATAAAAACCAATTACGCTTACTAAGTTTTACACTCTTTACAGCAATATTACATATATGATGACCCGATGCTAAAAGCTTGTGGTTTGGCAACTGATGAACAATCTGTAAACAATTTCATCGATTTGACAAAATATTGGATCCAAGATACGCAATCCTTCGTTGCGGTTGAAGAAGGGACGGGGAAGATTATTGGTGTTCTGATTGGTCGAGCGAATGATTTAAGTACCCATTTAAAAACAATGAGTCGAATGTCAGTGAGTATTGAAATTTATTAGTAGACGGTTTATAAACCCAATAAGGAATTACACTCTAAAATGAAATTCATTTCTGAGAAAGATCATTACACGAGTTATAAAATGAGTGGACAGATATTCTCACTAGATAATGTTTAACTGTAAAGAGGTTTATTGTCAAAATCCTATACTTAATCCTTCGGTGATACCTATATATTTTAAGACTCGGCAGACCCAACCACAGTCTTTAATTTCAACTGCCATAAGAGCAATGTTAAATGTGTAACAAGATTACTGGAATAATAATGATCAGAAAATTATTCTGGACATTGCATTTTGAAAGTTAATACAGTCCAAATGTGGATATCATTTATTTTTTTACATTTTTTAACTAAATGTGTTTTTTGGCTTAACTCAAAATCAAAGTTTTGCGATTTTATTTCTTATTCAATAATGCAAATATCAAAAATGTACAACGCTCACCACATTCGAAGTTTAATTACCTTTAAAATAAAAGTAGTTCAATCAATTTGGATCATTTATGACGGAAAAATCTGCTTTATTATGGAACTATGTGTGTGCGCCTAAATTTTGTTCCTACTCGAGTGTTTACTCTGGTGGTTATCACATCAACTTGTTGCTCGCGGAAGAATAGTAGAAAAATAAAATACCGTTAATTTTGAAAGTGTGAGAGAAATCTTGTGTTTAATAACACATCCTCATATGCATTGCCACGCATGCACATTTAAGTACGTACATTTACAGTAAGTACGTTTTGTCTGTAACCCTCTATTTTCCGCCTTTATGAACCTACCTTATATTTGCTAGCGGAAGAATAAAACTCGCACAAACTCAATGCAAGTAGTGCAACTCTGGCACTTGGAGAGCTGAGGCCAATGCAGAAATATTTTTTCACTACTGCCGAGCCTTAAATTAAAACATTATGACTCAATAATTTATTTTGTTTGTAGCCATTACGACCACTGTTATAAATTAATGTAATATTACAACTTACCGTCATCAGAAGTCAATCGTCATATTCTTTAAAATGATGGCCGTTTCATCTATTCACATATTATCAAGTTTATTATTGGAGAAACTCCTCTGTTGTCATGGAACACTTAACAAAAACACGTTCGTGTTTACCCCACCACTTTTCCTAATGAAAAAATAGTTTCCCTACTTTACATCAATAAGCAATCAGATTAGATGATTGTGGGGTGGACTCCTCCTTGAAGAAAGTATCTTTGCACATCAACTTTTGGTTTATTGTGCCCTGTATGTGTTGCTCCTAGCTGGTTAGAAAGCTGTATCCCGTTTAAGGTCCAGGATTTTCTCCACCAAGTACGTGTCTTCTTTATCCGCTGCATAAAGGGTGTGGATACGTCTTTCTTTGCAAGAGTATCTGCCATCTCATTTCCTTCAATGCCATGGTGTCCTGGCACCCATCTCAATTCTACCATTTTTATTATGGAGAGTTTGGTTAGTAATGAGAGGCATTTTTTCACAAGTCTAGATGTGACTTGTACTGAGTCCAGCGCTTTAAATGCTGTTTTACTGTCAGAGAAGATTAGAATATGTCTATTTGTGTATCCTTTCGACAATCCTAAATGGGCACAGGCAGTGATTGCTAAGATTTCTGCTTGGAAGACTGTACAGTGCATTCCAAGACTCTCACAAGTTTGTCCTTGGTGATGCGCTGTATACACCGTAAGAAGAGTAGCTGTCCATCAAAGACCCGACTGTGTACCAGACTAGAGTTCCTTTGGCAGATCCTGGTTTGTTGTATCCTTTCCAGTCTTCCCAGGTTCCTGTGAAGGGTATATATAAGACATACTCGATAAGCAATAGTTCAGTACGAGACAGTGTGCCCACTGGACATGGTTTTTATTAAATTTGTTTTTGTAATTTATTTAAAAGTTTTTGTTGTGTTCCATCTAGTTCGTTACTTACTATTATATTTAGTGAGACAATATACCGTTTATTATGTTCCCTACAAAACTCCGTTTTAATATTAACCAATATGTAATGATTTTTTTTTTACTTGCTAAGTAATGCTTGTAATGCTAAGTTTTTAACATTATTAGTGTACACTTTATTTTGTAGTGATTGTTGTACCTATACATTTATTATTACATTTCAAATTATTAGTACATAAATGTTATATAGTCATATAATATCTATTTACATAGACTGTTATTTTTAACTTAGAATGTAATTTTACTTAAATGTGCATAACGTATTATTTTTGTTTTGAAGTGAAAACTTCTATAGGCTCACCAAGCATTTTTTGGTAAAATATACAAACTCGCGATATGCTTTGCATTTTTATTTTGTCAATGATTTCTTCTTCTTCATTGGTTTACACATGTACTAATAAAAACCAGAAGTTTATTGCACCAGCTGATCGTAAAAGAAGAGAAAATCCATGAAATAAATTAGGCAGTGGTAAATTCAGAGGCTAAACTCAGGAGCTGTATTTGTTAGTCACGTCAAGCTACCGATGAAATGGACATTGTGCCTCCTCATTTGGAAGTTGTGTAAATTAGTGTTCTTGGTGATACCTCTAAAATGGACATAGTGCTTTCTCATTTTTTTAAATGTCTAAATTTCCTAACTTGGTTGCTTTGGTAATGAATGTAAATGCATTAAAGAAACATGTGTTGGTTCATTATAATAGGCCTAACCTAAAATTGTGTTGTTAAAAACTTTTAATACAAATTAACTGTTTAACTTTAGTATTTAACAACAGATATTTTAATTAATTATAATAAAGGAAGCCTTTCTCGAACCTATCTTGGTTCAGTATAAGTCGAACCTAAAATTGGGCTTTTTTAATTATTATTTGACTCTAGACTCTCAAAAGTACATATGAGTCAGTCAGTTCCAAAACTCACTAACTCCAAAAATTAAGATTTTCTGTTTTTTACATTACCTGTTAGCCGATACTGTATTACATACATTGGAGCAATTTGCTTTTTCCAAAACTCTTTAATTCCCTAATAAAAATCAATTTAAAAAGTGGTCACTGCAACAAAACTCTCTAACTCTAAGCACCTCACTGCTCCAAAACTCACTAATTCCTGAATGACTTACCACTGCTTCAAAACTCACTAATTCCCGTACTGTTATCACTACCAATAGCAAATACTGCAACAAAACAACCTAAGTGGTATAGTGTGACTTAAGTGCAAATCAAAATGATTGTTATCCATTATCCAGTTACTGGGCATTCTTACATCCCTCCAGATAGGGTGTTTGGTGTTATCAAGAGGAAAGTAAGGAAGTTCGAAACGATCGTACACCCTGATGAGTACTTTAAAATCTTCAATGAATCAGCTACTGTTACAAGACTAGGAACGGACGTTCAAGTTGAGGATTGGAAGGAGGCAACAATACCAAATGTGAAGAAGCCGGCTGAATAGCAGTTTAAGTTTTCTGCATGCAAGAGGTTTATTTAAACATGAGGCCTTAATAATACAGGAAAGATTCAAGGTGAGATCACTTACCTAACTGACTTAGGGAAGTCAAAAGGTATTACAAGGAGAGGCTGCAGGATCGACAGAATTGTTACTATAGCAAAACCCAATCATGTTACCATCAACCCCAAGAAGCTAGCATATATTATGTGAACAAGCTCCTTAAAAAGCACTACGGTGAATATTTGAGAAGCCTGGAGTCCCTGAAATTCTACATAGATCTTTTCAACAGGGAAAACATCCAAGGGCCTGAACTCAGTGAAGGCAGTGAAGATACAGAAGAACCGATGGATGATGAAATTTTAATCCTAGAAGGAGACTTTGTAGTATAATATTTGTGACGTGAATTTCATATTAAAGCCTATCATTATCTTGACATTGTCTTCAAAACAATGAAAACATTTAATCTTTTTACAAATATATCAGACATTTATTTAAAATATTTTGGCTTTTAATTTACCTTTCTCATAAAATCCTCAATAGTCTTTATGAAGTGCAACAAACTTTCTAAATCCATTCATTACTGCAACAAAACTATCCAAATATGTAATCCTATTCCAAAACTCGCTAAGTCCATATTTAAACATATTTTTTCTTATAATGCCAACAAAACTCGTTTAAATCTTTGTATCAGGTGTGTTCTGGTTGTTTGAATCAATGCAGATATATTATATTTGTTGGTATTGAGGGTACTTTGGTTTAGCTGTAACAGTTTTTTAGCCCTCCTGTAAAATTTGGTAAGATGGAGTTAGTAAGTTTTGGAACTGACTGACTCATATTGTGCTTGACTTGTGAGAAAATACATTGATAAAATAAAACTCGAACACAGAATCTCACACCTAGCATTATTGAAGACGGCGATTTTGTCGTTGAAACATGTTTGAGTTAATAAACGTATTAGTTGTGACATTCTGTGTTCAAGTTTTATTTGATCAATATAGACAATCATGTTTATGTTATTTTTTTATATTTTCATTTTAAATGGGACAAGATAAATAATGACCAAATTTCGAAAAGTAACTAGGAGCTTTTAAAAAGAGCATGTTTCGTAGTCTTGTGAGTGGCGTTTTTATCAAGTTAGCCGTTATGGTTCCAACAGACCAAACCAACTACCGTGTACTATTATTTTTTGCATACCCCCCTACTAAAGCTCCGGCACAGCTAATTTCAGCACTACACCACTGTGTATAAGTTATGTTTATGTGTGTTCAATAATAATTAAATCGGAGCCATATCAGTGTTAAAATCTTTTTGAGACAGATACATTACTCCACGAATTTCATCTTAGTATAATGAATGAAGATATTGTTTCCATTGATGCATAGTTTTATTAAAGGATACCATATTCGAATAAACAAATATTTTAAATTACAGATTTACGAAGGTGATAAACTGCAAAAAATACAGCGTTTTCGTACGCATTTACACAAATCAGTTAATATATTTGAGCTTTACGACACTCCTGCTTTTTTTAGAATCTACTTATGGTCAGTAGAACCAGAATTCCGAGGAAAAGGTGAGTAAACATGTTTTCAATCATTAATATTTTACGTTTAAAATACGGGTTTATACCACTATTTCATACGAGTATAAACTAATTCAATAAAGTTATTGTCTTTTTTACCAAAGTATTCAGTGTGAAACAAAGTTTTGTACGTGGCTGTACGTTTGGATACCATCACATTCAATGTTCATCTTAGAGCCATCAGTCGAGCTGGATAGAATAAAGTGGTGTGAGTAGAACAAACGCCTTTGTAATTTTAGTGCACTTTATTATTTTCAGAAATTATTTGGTACAGAGATATGATAAATAACATCACTAAACAGAGTGGGTGAAATGTATCAAAACAGCTTAATATTTTGAAAATAAATAACTCATGGAGAGAATTAGAAGCATAACCTTCTCTGTCAACGATATTGATCAAATAAAATATTTCAACCACTGGCGTGAGTTAAGCGAACTTCCAAAATTAAATTTGTATGTTTTATTGTTTCAACTATTTGTGAAATTGGTCTACTTACAAAGGCACAGAATTTGAAGGCCTGCGTGTATAAAATATATTAGTAACACTGAAACAATCGCTTTGACCTTGCAGCTTCGATTGCTTTGCTTTGCTCGCAGCGGGCAAACTCGCTTTTTATGGTAATTTTATAGCTTTTTATGTCGTGACCGATTTTGAGAGAACCAGTCGTGTGAAAAAATAAATATGTAGAATAATATCCTATATTTATTATTATTGGACCCACAACTGCCAATAATAATCAGTGACTACTTCTCGATCTTGTCCAACAGTAGTAGTTCAATTAATTAATACATTTTCTAACCAGTGTTTTCCGTTAGTACTGTGGATTCGATGAATGGGATATAGGTTAGTAATTTGTGCAATCGTTTGGAAGCAACGGGTTTTGTTAAGAGTCTCCATTAAACAGAAAAGTAAGTGAGAAAAGTACTTAGTCTCTTGGGTTATGTTTAAGAAATACATTACTACAAAAAATAATAATAACACAATATGATTTTATTGTACAAATGCTCAATCAATATATATATAATGAATAATCGATCACGCAGCTGAATTGCTGATGTTAGTTGAGCAAATTTCCAAAGTTAAGATTATATGTTTAAGTGTTTCAACCATTTGGAAATTTGGTCTACTCACGAAGGTGCTGAATAGCTGTCGTATGTACGAAATATATTGCGGCCTCAGATTATAGACGGCTTCGCTTCACTCGCAGCAGACAGACTTGCTTTGTGAGTTTGCATTTCAGGCATTGGGCACGGATCAGAAGATGCCTCGATGGTAAAACCCCCAAGTCGATATTAACCGGGTACTTTTATTTTATAGTTAAAAAGGGAGGGAATAAAAGTTCAAAAACCGCAAACTCAAAATAGGCTACAGAAAAGACAAAATATCTGACGAACCAACAAAGCATAGAACTAGGCAAAGACAGTTTTGGGCATTTGAAGCAAGCACAAGAGATTAAACTGAAGAAAATTTCAAGTTTTACAAAAAGTCAATTTATAATTTAATGCGAAACTTCCAAAGCCAATAACTTTAAAAAAAGGCTGAATAAAACAACCATTCAAACGAGGACAGCATCAGGGAGTGATGAAGAATCGTTTAAGCTTTCAAAATCCAAAATTAAACCACGGACAAGCAAGTGACAGAGTTTTGGAAAATAACATGCGGAAAAGTTAAGGTTGCAGGATCCAACATGCATCTGCTAAGTTTAACTGTTTTAAGGAAAGAATAAAATATTGTAAAAAATGAACGAATTTGATTCTAAGATACAAATAAATAATATTAAATAAAACAAATTTACGATTATTATGAACATAGAAAATATAATAAAAAACCGAGAAATAGAGATTTCTCAACTTTGCATGAAAGTATTTCTTTTGACCACAAACAATCAACAGGAGGTCGATAGTAGAGGAACCTTTCGGCAGTCTTGTTCAGAAAACCGTGACGAATCCACGTCGCTCAATAGAAGAATATTCAGTCGTTTAAGTTCGGTCCGGTAAGAGTTTTGGGCTGTAAAAACCGAACAACACGTCGAGATATCAACAGGGGCTCCTCCCAAAGGAGTATTTCTACAAAGAAAACGGGCTCCACTCCCAAAGCAGGACTTCCAGAAAGTAACGGAACGTCTGTCCCAAAGAAGAAACCATTGTAAAGGACAGAAGGTAGAACTTCCAGTGTTTGTAAGTAATCAGTTTGTTCCAGTAATAAATCATTTTTAATTAATTGCATGAAAAAAGGTAAAATCATAGATTATTAACGTAATTTTAGGGGAACGTAAATTCAATTTAAAATTATATTCAAATCTCACAATGGTAAAATACAGCGAATAAATAAATGTAAAAATTCACATAGTTATAGATTTCAATTTTGTTGTATTAAAAACGCAGTTGCAATTAATACGTTATTGTTTAGTTGAATAAATAATTTTTATTTGAGAATTCAAGCTTACTTTATTTGTAATTACTAAAACAATACCTTATATATCAAAAAAGTGTTCTAGAAATAAGTAAACAGGTAAGGTAAAAAAAGCTAGTACCCGATCACAATAAAGTAACTCCAAAAGGCACGACCCAGAGAGGAGTCTATAGGAGCTAGCGTACTAAAAAAGTAAATATTTAAAAAAACAAAGATTAATACAATTTTCAATAATATTAAGAACTGGAAATTACAATTTCCTTTTCTTGTCATCACAACAGTTATACGGGCAAGTAAAAAATAACTACAGATTATTTAAATTCAAAATTCAATTGTGTTTTTACTTATCTCAAACTTATTAACATAAATCAGATTTCCAAAATAGTCTCAAAAAGGCCTAAGACGGAAAATCTGATAGTTACAATTTTTTTAAAAATAAACCACAATAAAGGGTGTTTTTGAGTGAGAGAAAGGGGTGTGCGTGTACCAAATTTGGACCAGATCGGATGTAAAATGCGGCCATTAGAGTGCGAACACATATATATTTAAAGTTTTTAATGACACCCCAAACTTTTAACCATGATCGGTGCTCATTGACTACTCCTGACATTAGGTCTCGCCATAAGAGTCAATGCAATGCTCATCTTTCCTTTGGAAATTCTCTAATAAATATCACTAATCAGAGTGGGTGAAAAGTATCAAAACATCTTAATACTTTGAAAACAAATGACATATTTAGAGAAATGCAAGCCTGACATCTTCTCTGTTGAAGATATTGACAAAATAAAATAAGACTTTATGTGATGATAATAGTAATGGTTGAGTAAACTTGACTAGCTACTTGCCCATATTTGTGTTTTCCGTTTACACTCAGTCAAGTTGGCAGTCCAGAAGTTAAGGCTATTGAGAGTTGAGGAGCGAGATGTTGTCTAGACGTAAAATGTTGCAAAAGTGGGTAGCCAGAGTCTCAATTGCGCTAAGAAGTGGCAGAAATTTTGGAAGGACTGAGTGGGTAAGAGGGTGACTATGAAGAAGAGAAACTCATGGCGCATTATCACTCTTGCTGAGAGAACTTGCTGCTAAGGACATGCAGGAATATAAAATGTGTTTGCGGAAGTCACCTGTTGATTTGTTAATTTACTGGAGACGGTAACACCAAAACTTAAGAAACAAGATACATATGTACCATGAGAGTGATTGCTGTATCACAAAAACTAAAACTTGCTGAAGTTTTTCAATAACTCAATAAGCTAAATCTGGGCCTTCAGATAAGTTCAATCACAATCTTCAGAGCATCAGAGAAGATCATCTATGATAAAAAAAGGTTGAGTTTTGGAGGTCTTGTATTCTTCAAGGCTAGACAGTATTTGAGACTTTGAAATACTTTTTTTTAAAGAGAATGACTGGTGTTAAGTTGCAATTATGTGAGCACTTGAAGGAATTAAGATCGTTTGAAAGATACTTTCCAGAGCTTGAAGAAAGTATTAACTGGATTAGAAATTATTTAACAGAATTTTTACCAGCACAGTTGGAAGTTGCAGAAAAAGAAAATCTGATTGAAATTTCTAATGACAACATTTTGAAATCAGTTTTTAAAGAAAACCCTCTCATTAACTTTTAGTTGGACCTCAATAGTGAATATGAGCGTCTGTCTGACCTGGCAATTAGGTTTTATTGCCTTTTCGGAACTGGTTGTAAGAGCTTTTTTATCTTGCACAATTATTAAAAATAAATACAGATCAAGTTGGATGCTGCCCAGACGTAAGATTATACTTGGCTTCTTTTGAACTTAACTTAAAAACAATTGTGTACAACAAAGCAAGGACAGGGAGAATTGCAAATATAAATTGCAGTGAAGTAAAAGAAGTGATGGAAATGTTTACTTAATGCAATTTTTTCGTTTAAATATACAAACTAATGCCAGACACTTTTTTTTATTAATACTTTTTGTTGAAATGTTAAAAGTAATCTCAAAATACAGTACTCATATATTTAAAACTGTATTTATTGCTAACCCAATTACTGTGCTGATTCCTCATTACTGACGCTAAACTTGAAAAGAGGTTGGTAAGGGGTACGCAACTGCAAAAAGGTTGAGAACCGCTGCTCTACGCAGTTGACTTCAACTAAAGTTTTCACAATCTTGTTGCATGATAAACAATTTTTTGAACCATTGTATTTGGATAACCTAATAGAACTCCGATCCAATGCACTATTTCAATAACTCTGGAAATTCGACGATAGTGGAGCGATCTATGGGGGAAACGACGGTGCGTAGCACCGATGCCTTGAAAGATTTCTCCCTAGCGCTACCCCGCGGCGCGATCATGCAATGTTTTCCTGACAACCTTATTTTCGCCACACAGCCGCCGTATGCATGCATGATCTATTTTATTAATCATGATCTATGGTTGAACTAAGATGAAAACTATGTAGAAATGTAAAAAAGTGATTGTAGAAGCTGAAAAAACGAGTTTAAATATTTTGTAGTTTAGTTTTAATGTAAACACGGACCACACAAAAGAAGTACAAAAATTTAACTTCTCAAAATTATTACGCGAGAATATTGTAATTTAATTTTTCCCTCTATTTTTAGGTATTGGAAAGGCCTTGCTCAGAGCGAGTATTGAGCAAACAAAATTATTCAAAATGAAAGCATTGATGGGACTATTTACAGGTGCTGTCAGTCAAAACATAGCAAAGAAGTTTGGTTTTGAATCTCACCTTGAAATTTTGTATTTTGCGTGGGTTGAAGATGACGAGGTTGTATTCGAAGACCCCGGACCAGGAAACTACTCAGTCAATGTGATGGCTCTTAAAATAGAAATTCCAGAAGAGGAAATTATTCAGGTTGAGACAACCGATCGTCGTGAATCCAAACAACATTAACTTTCTTAACGTAGTGCATTAACTATTGAACAGTTCAGTAAGTGTTAAAAACGTACTATTTGTTAAAGTTTTATACCTTCACATACAAATAAAATTATTGAAATTGATGCTTTTTACACCATTTTGTTCTGAAAAAATAATGATATAAATTTAGGTTATGAAAGATATCATTGGCTGAGGAAAAAAGTTTCACGACACAAACTATAAGTTTCTCCACATTAAACATGGTGGAATTGAGATGGGTGCCAGGACACCGTGGCATTCCAGGAAATGAGATGGCAGATGCTCTTGCAAAGAAAGGAGCATCTACACCATTCACGGGGCCAGAACCAATGTGCTGCATTAGCCGTAGCATGGCCAAGAGCGCAGTAAAAAACTGGGCCAGGGAAGAGCAACGCCAGAGATGGTGTAGATTACCTGGGCACATTCAGAGTAAACGACTGATCAAGGGACCAAACGCCAAGCTTACTAAATCCCAAATGTTTCCCCATTTAAAACAACATACATGATCCGCTGTTCATCAATAAAAATCATGTTTTCCACAAGTTTTTCACTCATAACTTGAATATAAATATATCTTCTTGGCCAAGTCCCTACAGGAGCAGGTAGATTTTGAACATTGAACAAATTTACTGGCAACTTGAATAACTAATAATTGCAGTCATTGCTACCACAAGCCCTTATATCTAAATAGGCTTTAATCAAAATATGCGCTTTAATAAAAAACAGTTCAAATTAGATTTTTTTTAGTAATTTTTATATGTAAAAAAAGATGAAACAAGGTTTACATTTACATTACAATATTAAAAAATTAAAAGGAAAAATGAATTTATATATAATATTACAGTATGTTGTTGGCCAACTAAAAATATATAACCGTATGGGTTTAAGGGTCGGCTCTAGCTGTCGGCCATGTTGGCTGACACTCCATAACACCAATGTTAAATTAAAATCTAAATTTTTTATCAGATAGTTATGAATGATATGTCATTTTAAAGCTATGGCCAATATGCATGCAAATGGCTTTTTCGAAACTAAGAAAAACGTTTTTTTGTTTAATGTTTATTAACAATTTAAAACATTGATTTTAACATTTTTTTGTTGTCACTATTAATTATAGCAAAAAACTACCAAGCCATTCACATGAAGAATTTTGTCCTCAAGAGTTTGGTATTTTTTTAAAAACGCTATTTGAACAATTGCAGGTTTTAAATGGATTTAGGCTGAGCAATGTCCGTGTAACCTACCATCGCTATAGGGTGATTTTAAATATTTTTTACGTTGTAACTATTAATTATAGCGAAAAATTACCAAGCCATTCGGATAAAGAATTTTGTCCCCAAGAGTTTGGTATTAAAAAAAAAAACGCTATTTGAATAATTGCAGGTTTTAAATGGATTTAGGATGAGCAATGTCTGCATAACCTACCGCCACTATAGGGAGTCGCAGGTTGCTTTCTGTTTTACTAGAGCCGACCCTTAAGTAACAAAATTTCAAAGGTTAGGTCCAAAAATGTTTGCGTGCATATCCCATTAAAAAATTAAACTAAACAGGAAAGAAAAGACTTAATACTAAAACATTGCAATATGAAGGTCTATTTGCAGAAATAGTTTACACAAACGGTTCATGATTAAAGAAAACCTATAGTAAAATTGGTTGATTGATTACAAGATGGCTGTAGCACACCTAAAAGAAATGGCCAGTTAGACGTAACTTTTTCTGGGTCCAACATTAGCTGGTTTAGTTAATTTAAAATGTTTTTTTAATTATTATACTGAAAGAAAGTGAATTTACCCTCACATGGCTAAAAAAACTTCCGTCCTCAATGATGTCTTAAGCTTGCATAAAGAAAAACAGTAGCAGAGAGAGCTAACTTGCATGTGATAAAAAGGTTGGTTGAAAATAGCTGATTTGAATTCAAAATTTATATTAATGTATTATATGTCTTATTTTTATTACTTGTGTCGTATGTGTATTAATTTCTATTCTGTGTATATGTTTTATCATGATATGTGACAACTCAAATGTTCAATAAGAAATGTAACCAAATGAGGCTAATAAACCAAATACCAAATACCAAGCAGTGATTGGATTACAACACTAAATGTGACACTACTTCGAAAGTCGAGCAGTTGCCATTTGGTTGGTGCTGCTACTAGTGCCATATAACGGGACTTGTAGGGTCGAATGAAATTAGACAATTTGTTGTGCATTTATGTTGGAACAAAATGGAATGTTTCATTTTAAAACAAAAGATTTTGGGAATATTTACAATAATTTTAAATGGTACTGTAGTTACTAAAAGATTATGGATTTACAGGATATGTTCTGTAAAAATATAAAGTAGAACATTGCTTTGAATTTATAATTCCGTCTACAAAACCTTGTTAAGAGTGGCCAAATTGATGTAGATGTTTTGACCGACATATGCATATTTTATTTTGGTAAATTTGAAACTACTTCAGAATCCAAGTTAAGTGTGTCCGACAAACACCTGCTGTATTTTTTTTGGTTTTTTATAAATAACTATTTCAATTAAAATTGTAGATATTCTTTCTTAATCCTAATTAATTAAGGATAAAGGTAGGTAAACTTAGAGGGCTAGCGTGCACTGCATGCTTATTCATTTCATAAGCTTTCTTTAGTTCCAAATTCAAGTTAGCAAGTAGCAATGTACTTAAAATGTATAAAAGGGTTTAATATACAATGCAAGAGTAGAAAACATTTCTTTTTCATTTATTTGTCATTATTTATACTAGATAAAAATTTACAAATCACTTCAATCGAATTCGAATCTCAACAAATAATGAAAAACTTTTAAATGATTTCAAAAAATAAGCACAAAATAAGGGTATCGCTCTGTGAGTAGTTTTTGTGGAAGACCAAAGTTGTAAACATCGGGTGGATGTTATGCGATGAATTTTTGGGTTAAGTTCACATACGTTTCAACAGTCTTTCGCTTTATCAGCTACAATAGGCAAGTTATGAAGTGTTAGGTAAGTATTTTATGATTTATTATTAAATTAGACAGTAGATGAATTAAAATAAAATAGAAAATAAACTAATAAATGTTTTATAGCGGATTTATATTTGGTTTTGGAAATTAGTTTCCAGAACTGAGGCATGGCAGTCAGCATGGACAATTTCCTTGTGTACTATCAAACTTTTATATTAAATAAAATAAATGCCACCCTCTCGAAGGTTACTCCCAATTCCCAGCGAACTCACGCCAAGCCGAGTTGGAACATTATTTTCCTTTAACACTTGCAAAAACATCGTGGTTAATTATATCACTTTTCAAGCTATTTATAACGATGACCAAGTGTGCTAGGTGAAATTCTCTCTAAGCTATCGTCGTCTCTATTGGAAGAGAAGAAAATAGACGTAGATGGACTCGTTCTTTTGAATAGAATCCCAGGAAATAAGGAGAAGAGAAAGACAAATGGAACTATGAAGATCTGTTGAAAGCAAAACATGGATGAACATAAAGAAAAATGGAGAATGCAGTGGATAGGAGTTAATGGAATTAAAACAAATCAAGTATGTTAAATGGTTTTAAAAAATTATCAAAGAATAAAACTCTTAAAATTATTATTGATTCCAGGCAATAATCCACTTTATTACAAATGTAAAAATAAGAAGTAAAACCTTCATTTCAATATAATGTAAGTTTACTTGCATATAATAACTAGAAGTGCTATAATAATGCTAAAATGTTCTAAAAGTGCTTCATAAAGACATTGGTGTGGATGTCTTTCAGATAATCTTGGAGCAATTAATATTTTCTTAAGCTTAGTGCATACAGATTGCATGAAATACTAACATTTTATATATATTTATAAAACATAGATTAATAATTACAAAAGATTCAGTTCATATATTTCACTAAATCCAATTGCTCTGAATGTATATTGAACAGAAAACATGTTTGTGTTTGATACAGTTTTATCATTATCAATTACCTAATACTTCAAATAAATCCTTTCAATACAGAATCAGTTTTTCATAACACGTTTGAAGTTAGTTACCTGAGGTAATAATTTGTAATATCTAAATCTCATTATTTAACTAAAAAACTAAAACTGTTAAAGCTTTTTCATTATTTGTAGCTTGCCTTGTTTTATTCAGAGGAAACACTTTTGATAGTTTTAATTTCATTTTTACTACAAAATTTTGGTGCTAGGGAATTTTCTGAGGGGATTTTTATAGACAGTGCACGGTTTCAGTGGCTCCAAAACAAGAAGTGATTCAGTAAGCAGTGGATTGAAAGCGCAGCTTGCACCATATGAAGCTATTCTTGAAGAGAGGAAAAAGCAAATAAAATTTTCACGCTGCAGTCAGAAAAAGAAAACAATTTATATAACAGATTTTTTAATCAAAACCGAAGTAAATTTACATAAAACTAAGAGCGTGTCTTTTTATATATTTGTGCTTGTGTTAGTGTTGTTTTACTGTAAAGTACGTATTAAAGTTATTGTGAATTTTAGATTTTAGGTTTTCAAGCCTAAAGTATAATTTCATGTAATTACTACAAGCCTGTAAAAATTCTTTTTCAATTGATTAAATGACTAAATTACACGTCAAAAATTTTGGGTTAGCCCAACTTCAGTCAGTATTCCAATTTACGCCCATATTTCTCAGAACGAATTAACCCCGTAAACTGTGGGACTATAGTTTTATTTTTTATTAAAACCCTTTAATAATATTGGACATTTTCTTTTTTACTTAAAACTGTAATAAAAATGACTTCTTAACTATCTAAAATTTGTATTATTACTTTGTTTTGGTTAATAGAGGTTTCACTGTTTAACTATACACAAACATACATCAGAATAAGATAGTTAAACAACATTTTAAAATTCTCCTTCCCTAGCACACAGAACTAAAAAAAAAAAAAACGGATCCTGAATGGAATTCAATTAAAATAGAAAGAGTGCTATTTAAGTTCAATTAATATTTTATAACATTTATCGCCATTCCGAATATTATTATAAAAAATAATTAATGAGACTTACCGTCTCCAATATTCTAATTTTGTTTTACCTCTGTACGACGGTCTTTCGGCTATTCAGCCATCATTAGGAATTATAAAATCGACAACAGTAGTAATTGTTAAATGAAAAACTCAACTTTGAGTCTAATGCATTATTTGATACGTTATTAAAGATAAGGAACCCTCTCCATCGTCCGTGGCAGTACTTATCAAAATGTTGGGTCATATTTTTGTTGGCTTGTCTCAAAAATATGCCGTATTTAAGTACTAATTTATTATTGTGCTTTAATGTTGAGTGTTTGTGTTTCAACAATGAGAAAGGATTATCCGGCTGCGATACTTTGAATGGTTGAATAGTCGAAACGGCCATTAAAACAAAATTAGAATACTAGAGATGGTAAGTCACATTAATTAATTATTTCAATTAATAGTTAAAAATCTGGTAGAACGGTACTAGAATGTATGGACACACCAATCTATATTGTACTTCATAAATAAACCTTATCTTTACATTTCATAATCTTACAATGCATTTATTTACAAGGTATAAACTTAGATAAGTAAAACAAAATACATATTTACACTAGACTATTATAACTTAAGTAACAGTCTACTGGCCTACTACTACTGCTAATAAAATCTACTTAAATGAATTGAATTTACAAATAAATAATTTCTTAAAATATTTGTACTAGGATTAACAATTTACTTTCCATATTTTTAAAGTATGGAAGTAGCTGTTGCCGCTTTATATTATTTAAATATATACACAACTTTATACTCAATTTAAAACAATTTTTAAAGTCGTTTTGTATAACTTACTTGATACAATGTTATACTCCCTTAAGGAATTCAATGTCATTTTATTGAGGCATTTTATGGCAAAAATTAAAACTGTAAAACACATTTTTTAAATATAACTAGTTTTACCCAATAACTAACCCTACCAACACAAGATTTAAAAGTGGAAGGTAATATTCTATCCTAACACATCAATACAAAATGTACAAGATGTTGATTATTGTAAAGTTTATTTATAAAAATTAATGTGCAAGAGTTCAGATTAGGCAGTGTGAGTGAATTTAATAATGAAAGTGCAGTTACTTTTTTTTAGCAACAAGGATTTAGCATTATTATTTTTATACAAATATTTAAATTATGTTTCTTTTCTTTTATTTTGACTTTTTAAACAACACTGAAAGTATTAAAGGTAGAAAATTAACTAATGATTTAACGAGTTAGGAAAATTATCACAAAAGGAGCATCAACGTCCTGGCGTCAATGAGTACTGCCGATCTGGAACGCTTCTTGAATTAAATTTTTAAAGATTGTTTTCTAAAACAGCTGTGCACAGCATTGCGAACGACAAAAATAGTGCAACACAAAGAGAGGAATGTTGTTGTAGGTACCTAATATAGTGGGGGTAGTATTCACTAAATTGAATATCAAACTATTGTTGTGCGACCTTTGGCTGTAGAAAACACAGTTAAGCAACACCAGATGTGCCTTACCACATGGCACTTTTAAGACCCGGCTCAAATGAATGAGATCCAAACAAGGAAACCAAAAAATATGTTTTATATGTACTAAAACATATTCAAAACTGAAAAAGAGAATAGACTGTACATTCGAATGTCCTGAATGTATTGCAGGACTTTTATTTTTGTTTTACTCTCTCACTATACTATAGTAGCCTATAGAGAAAGTATAGTGATAGCAAAAAAAATCGATGTTGAGATTTTTGAGGAAATATCCGTTTTGGGACCCCCTGAATCCAAAAAAGTGGTTTTTACAAAATGTCTGTCTGTATGTATACAAAACTAGAATGAAAACTATTCAATCGATTTCAAACATGTCAAGTAGGCCTGTATAGAGGCACGAAAAACGGTTTTGAAAAATTTTGAAAAACAACCCCCTTTTTGGCAAAAAAAACCCCTAAAAAAATCAGTTATTTTTTTTTTTATAAAAAAACTGCTCTAACGATTTTGATAAAATTTGGCTTATTTGTAGCCTTTAATGTACCCTACCATATGCAAAAAACTGCATCATTCTAAAAATTCTCGTTTAGCTAATAATAATAATAATAATAACTGATTTTTGGGGTTTTTTTGGCCATAAAGGGGGTTGTTTTTCAAATTTTTTCAAAACCTTTTTTTGTGCATCTATACAGGCCTAATTGATGTGTTTGGAGCAAATTTGTTCGAAATCGATTGAATAGTTTTCTCTCTAGATAATAATAATAATATTTATTAGTTAATCTCCTACTTTAATAAATCACCTCTCCTACCCCTCCTAAAATTATGAAGTCACAGTGAATCTGTTTAATAATATAAATATGTTAATGAGAAACTATGTGCCAGTTCCCGGAACCGTTTATTTAGGAGTACCTTTAAGAATAAGGTAAATATAAAGGAATAACGTACCTCTGGAAAATAACACTGCCTGGTGTTAAAACGAGTACTGCTGCCCAGAACGTTTCTCGCATGACATTTTAAAAGATTGATTTCTACAGGTGTGCGTAAAATTGCGAATAACAAAAATGTAAGGAGTATAAAAAGGGTAAAGTTGTAGGAAATATAGTGTCGAGTTTAGAGATTTCCAAGGATGTGGGGAAGTCAGAAATGGGCCTAAATAATAGCCTGCGTAAATATATCGCCGTAAACTTGACTAAGTAAAAAAATGCCTAGAAATGGGTTCATTTGAGGTTAGAACTCGTTGAAATACTCGGCAAGAAAATAAAAGAAGTGTTTCACCAAGTTGTTTTTCCACATCTTATACACAATCGTCTTCTTTGCATTTTACATGTTTGAATAATATCATTAGAAGATTGCACTTCTAGATTTTAGGCTATCGAATCTAACCCCTACAGATGAAACTGCTTTTGTTCAAATGCCGACAAGATGCCACACAAGAGTTCCACGTCCCCGACTTGAATGCCTGACAAGGAAAGTACAAGAACATATTATGCTTGCACCAATACATAATCAAGACCAAAAGAAAAAAAGACATTACATTCAAGTGTCATGAATGTAACATAGAACTTATATTTCCATGTTATGAAGAAGAGTAATATGTAATAAAAAGGGTTTTTGTACATAATGACAGTTTTCCAAAGTTTTTTCACCTACATTTGTAACTTGTACAACCAATAAAGAAACACAATTTGTTGTTAAACACTTTGAAAAAATTCCACACTTCCTTTAAAATTGTATTAGCTCAATCAGCTTACTCCTTCTAATACAGCCAAATCTGGATGTTCTGGAATGGTGGTATATCTTTACAGATTAAGGGTAAAACAAATTTACGGATATTAAATTAAATTTCATATAAATGTTTGCAAAACTTCTAACCTTTAACTTTTAATATTTGTTTTAAATCACCGAGTTCTTACTCTTGATTTTTGAAATGTTGTTTGTAACGACAAATAACGCAATAAAAAAGACAAAATAATAAATTCTGATTTTTTCCGAACAGAAACCAAATTCCAGACTATAAGTATTTTAAGCCAAATAATTGTATATTTTGTTACTTTGTTACATACAATTGCCACGGTAGAAAACATTTGCATCCTGAGCGGCTCTACCAGCTCCAACATTGTACAGGGGCAAGAAATTCAATAAATTCTACACAGCTTGTCCAAACAAATAGTCATTCAATGAATTCCAGGCCAAAGTGGCATAAGGGGAAACAAGAGATGGGACAAAATTGCAAAAGAGGCAGCCAACAATGACCGTGAAACACTTACTCCGAACAGATCGAGATGACACACAGTGGAGAATGGATAAACAGCTGGAGAAATGGTCTAAAGGCGAGGAAATTGTATAAACTGCTGCCAGAGCCGAACGATCTAGATTTGTATGACGGCCTTTCCAGGAAACTACAAACCATTGCCGCTCGAGCAAGGAAGGGCCACATTGTGACTGAAGAATATCTCTATCGATTCAAACTATCTGTGTCTCCAACGTGTAAGAACTGTTCAAGGAAACCGGAGATGATGAAGCACATACTACTAGATTGCCCACAGCTGAACCCACTTCGCTCTAAACTCAAGAAACTGCTACAAGAAAACCATATATTCCAGCCTATATTTCATCAATTTTAATTAACAAGTCCCTGCTGGTGGCGGCTGCGGGATTGTACGAGATGAATCGAGTTGTCAAGGCCCTGTAACTCTGGTTGCATGTACTAAGAAGTAAGTAATTGCTATTTGAACTTTCTAAAAATCTAAAAGTGTGTATATTATTTTGTTTTTAATTTATTTCAATTTGTTTTTAAAGTTGTTTTTTATTCTACTGTACTATGCAATCCTGTAGTAAAAATGTCACTACTGCACTTTATTTGATAAAAAACACTGAGCCAACCTATCGCTTCTTATGTAAACGCCAAATAAACAGGTAGTCTCTGACCCACCCTTAATCACAATTACAGCAGTACATATAATCTATTCCCAATAGTATATATGATTTACAGATGATAAATAGTTAAAACTTCTTTTTAGTTCACATATTTACTTATCCCATAATCCTAATTCCGTCATTTTTGTTTTAAAATATTTCTCCAATGCGTTAGCGCACATACAGTACTCTGTGTTAGGCGAGTTGTATGTTCTACAGTTGGTAAATATCCTAGTCATGTCCGCAATGAAGAGTTTCCTGGTTGAGTAATAACCTGCCTTCAGACGATCGCTGATAGTTTTCAAATCTATAAATATCAGAGTAAATAATTATTTAAGATTCACAATCAGTAGAATAATGAAATTAAAAAAAAAACAAGAAACTTCTAATATTGGCTGTACAGGTACACGAAGATGCATTGTACTATTGATATAATCTTGGGAGAGATACTCACTTTTACAGTGAGAAAACTAGAATTTATAACTAACTAATAACTTATTAAAGTGAAGTTAGAAAACTAATTTAAAAAATTATAAAATCCCTCTACCCCAGTCTCAAAAATGAGTAATGGACACGTATGTGATATCTCAAATTAAAGCTCTTTAAACCTTTGAGCTTGGTTGTGACATTTCCATTCCTTCCTTTGAGCTCAGAAGGCCACACACAGTGGCCCTTTCCTCAGTCAGGTTAGCAATTATGGCACCATTTTTATCCCTAAAGTCTGCCATTCACATCTGATCTGTAGGCCTTCAGCCAACTCACTCTCCTACACGCCCTTGGGGCTCCAGCTGAAGGTAGTGGGTTCCTATTTGTGCTGTACAATATCATAGTGCTCGCAAAACAATGGAATAATGGAAAGAAAGCTAAATATCGCGGCCCTTTGCCTTCTCAGCAATGCTATAACCAACCAAAAAGAGAAAGGTTGTATACAAAAATGGTTTCCTTCTTGAGTGACCTACTGTGACGCAAAGTTGTTGACCGAAATAGATAGTGAGGACTACAAGAACTACTCGAGG